>CAUYOR010079587.1:0-15715 GCA_963573925.1 Callimico goeldii
CCATCCTGGTCAACAAGGTGAAACCCCGTCTCTACTAAAAATACAAAAATTAGCTGGGCATGGTGGTGTGCACCTGTAGTCCCAGCTACTCAGGAGGCTGAGGGAGGAGAATTGCCTGAACCCAGGAGGCGGAGGGTGCGGTGAGCCGAGATCGCACCATTGCGATCTGGGTAACTCCATCTCAAAAAAAAAAAAAAAAAAATATATATATATATATATATATATACACACATATGATAATAAATAAATAAATAATATTAAACCCTATGTGCTGCTACCAGGAGCTCCAGGCAGGGGCTCCTCTGGCTGGGTAGGAGGGGCCTCTTCTCCCGGTGGCTGGTCCTGTACCCCTAAATCTCTGTCTTTTTTTTTTAATCAATCAAATAAGCAGCAGTATTTTATTTTATTTTATTATTATTTTGAGACAGTTTTGCTGTCCTCACCCAGGCTGGAGTGCAATGACTGGATCTGGGCACACTGCATCCTCTGCCTCCCGGGTTCAAGTGATTCTCCTGCCTCAGCCTGCCGAGTTGCTGGGATTACAGGTGCCCACCACCATGCCTGGCTAATTTTCATCTTTTTAAATTTTGAGACATTGTCTCTCTCTGTCACCCGGGGTGGAGTGCAGTGGTGTGATCATAGCTCGCCACAGCCTCCTGGGCTCAAGTGATCCTCCTGCCTCAGCCTCCCAAGTAGCTGAGACCACAGGCTTGTGCTCGGGTGTGTCCACAGGCGTGAGACCACACCCAGCTAATTTTTGTATTTTTTTGTAGAAAGCGTGCTCACTATGCTGCCCAGGCTGGTCTTGAATACCTGGCCTCAAGCAGTCCTCCCATCTCAGCCTCCCAAAGTGCTGGGATTACAAGTGTGAGCCACTGAGCCCCGGTCCCACCCCAGGCTTCCTCCAACTTCCTTCCTCCCTCTGTCTCTCCCTAGCTCTCATGTCTCACCTTTTCCTGTCTCTCTGTGTCTGTCTCTACTTCTGTCTTGCTCTATTTTTTTTTTTTTGAGACTGAGTCTTACTCTGTCGCCCAGGCTGGAGTGCAGTGGTGTGATCTCGGCTCACTGCAACCTCTGCCTCCCGGGTTCAAGCGATTCTCCTGCCTCAGCCTCCTGAGTTGCTGAGACTACAGGCATGTGCTACTGCACTGGGCTAATTTTTGTATTTTTCGTAGAGACGGGGTTTCATCATGTTAGTCAGGCTGGTCTTGAACTCCTGACCTCAAGTGATCCGCTCTCCTTGGCCTCCCACAGTGCTGGATTACAGGCATGAGCCACCTCGCCTGACCTATCTTGCTCTCTTTGTCTCTTTCTCCCTGTCTCTCTCTCTCTCTGCATCTTGTCTTTCTCTCTCTCTCCTTGTTTCTTTCTGTGTCATTTTTTTTCCTTTTTGTAGAGATAAGTGTCTCCTGATGTTGCCCAGGCTGGTCTCTAATTCTCGGCCTCCAGCGATCCTCCCGCCTCAGCCTCCCAAAATATTTGTGTCATCTTTCTAACTTTATCTCATTTCTCATCTCTCTCCCTGTGTCTCTCTGTCTTATCTCTCTGTCTCACTTCTGTCTCTGTCTTTCTATCTCTGTCTCCCTGTCTCTCCCTTTCTCTCTTTCCCTGTCTCTCTGTGTCTCTGTCTCATCTCTCTTTGTCTCTGTTTCACCTGCTGTCTCTCCCTGTCTATCACTCTGTGTCTCTGTCTCTCACTGCCTCTGTCTCCTTGTTTCTCTGTTTTTTTTTGTCTCTTTTTTTAATTTTTGGAGACAGAGTCTCACTCTGTCGCCCAGGCTGGAGTGCAGTGGCGCAATCTCAGCTCACCGAAACCTCCACCTCCCGGGTTCAAGTGATCCTCCTGCCTCAACCTCCCCAGTAGCTGGGCCTACAGCTCCCCCTTCCGCATCATGCCCGGCTAATTTTTGTATTTTTGTAGAGGAGAGGTTTCACCATGTTGGCCAGGCTGGTCTCGAACTCCTGACCTCAGGTGATCCACCTGCCCCGGCCTCCCACAGTGCTGTGATTACAGGCGTGAGCCACGGCACCCGGCCTCTGTCTTTTTCTCATCTCTCTCCTTGTCTCTCTTTCTGTATCTCTGTCTCATCTCTCCCCATCTCTCCTGTCTGTCTGTCTGCTTTTCTCTGGTTCTCTCTGTGCCTCGCCTCTCCCTGCCTCTGTCTGTCTCTCAACCCAGCCCTAGGCTCCTCCAGGTGGGGTTGTGCCAACTGGGTTAGCGAGGCCTGGCCAGTGTCTGCTGCCCAGACCTTCTTGGACGACCCAGATGCCAGCCTCCCCCACCCTGCCCTGCAGGCCCCTGCATCCGGCCCCATGTGAGATTTGTCTCCACGGACACATTCCCAGGGACCTCGGGGGCTCCTCACTCGCTGCTTAAAAGACCCAAGCCACATAAGAGTCCCTCCACAACCCTCAAAGCCCGGCAGCTCAGCATCTACAACCCCCTCCCATTTTAATGCATTTATTTATTTGAGATGGAGTCTCGCTCTGTTGCCCAGGCTGGAGCGCAGTGGCACCATCTCAGCTCACTGCAGCCTCCTCCTCCTGGGTTCAAATGATTCTCCTGCCTCAGCCTCCTGAGTAGCTGGGACTACAGGCATTCGCCACCACACCTGGCTCATTTTTGTATTTCTAGTAGAAACGGGCTTTTACCATGTTGGTCAGGCTGGTCTGAACTCCTGGCCTCAGATGTGAACCACTGTGCCTGGCCCCACTCCCATTTTTAGGTGGGGAAACTGAGGCTTATTCCTGAAGAGTCTGGTGCAGATGCCCCAGCCCCAGTGGCATCACGGTCACCCTGGTCCAGCTGGCAAGCTCTGTGGCTCTCTGGCTGTCCCAGGCCAGAGACAGGTCCTAGGGGCCTGTCCCATTAATGGTCAGTCCAGAAGGTTCCACCCCAGCATACCGGACGGCGGGGTAGCCCACCTCCAGAGCTGGGTTTCCAGCAGACAGTCTGGCAGGAAGCCGGGCCTCTTCCTTGTGGCCTTGGCTGCTGCCTGGTGCAAGTCAGGAGTGGGGACCAGAGGTGATGTTTCGGGCGGGGCTTTGGGTTCAGTCTTTTTTTTTTTTTTTTTAGGTATATCAACTATTAACAGACTATCAACTATCAACATGGTGAAACCCCGCCTCTACTAAAATTACAAAAAATTAGCTGGGCATGGTGGCGTGTGCCTGTAATCCCAGCTACTCAGGAGGCTGAGGCAGGAGAATTGCCTGAACCCAGGAGGCGGGGGTTGCGGTGAGCCGAGATCGCGCCATTGCACTCCAGCCTGGGTAACAAGAGCGAAACTCCGTCTCAAAAAAGAAAAAAAAAACCAGTCTGGGATCTTGGACGGGTGTGGATTCTGCATAATGGTGACCACATGGTACACCTTATCCTCAGTGAGTTCTCCCACCCGCCCCCGGTGAGGTGCATGTCGGCTTTCCTCAGCACCACGTGAGTGGATCTTCTGTCCACGCCCTTACGGTGGTGATGGCGAAGGCTGTTTTGTGCTGCCCGCTGGTGTTGGTGTTGAGTGCTCATAAAATATGCTGGAACTGGCGGGGCTCCGTGGCTCACGCCTGTAATCCCAGCAGTTTAGGAGGCTGAGGTGGGCGAATTCTGAGGTCAGGAGTTCGAGCCCAGCCTGGGCAACATGGTGAAACCGCGTTTCTACTAAAAATACAAAAATTAGCCAGTGTGGTGGCAGACGCCTGTAATCCCAGCTACTCAGGAGGTTGAGGCAGGAGAATCTCTTGAACCTGGGAGGCGGAGGTTGTAGTGAGCCGAGATCGCACCACTGTTCACCAGCCTGGGTGACAGAGCAAGACTCGGTCTCAAAAAAAAAAAAAATGCTGGAACTTTTAAGGGATCACTAGAGACATAGTGGTAGGTTCTGGGGTTCCACGCCAGGTGTCAGCTCAGATTTGGGGTCTGGAAGCCCCACATTGTCCTCACCTCTCTGGCTTTTATCACAGGGGTGGAGAATGTGAGGAGGGAGGGACCGGAGCCCTTGGTGTGAGGTTCCCTTCTTCAGGAAGCCCCTGCTTCCTAGATCACTGGGGTCCCCAAGCCCTGTGTACCTCCTTCCAGCCTAGCCTTGACCCTATGGGACCCGGAATATCTCTAACCAACCTTGGCCTTCCCAAGCTGAGGCCTTGAGCATCACCCCAAATAAGGCAGGCACCCAGAGGTGTCCAGGAATGAATGAACAACTAATGAACAAATGACTCCTATATAATCTTACAAACTCAGACACATAAGTTCATACAAATGTAAATCTGACTGAGGCTGGTGGCTCAAGGCTGTAATCCCAGCACTTTGGGAGGCCAAGGTGGGCAGATCACTTGAGATCAGGAGTTTGAGACCGGCCTGGCCAACATGGCCAAACCCTGTCTCTATTAAAAATGCAAAAATTAGCCTGGCGTGGTGGCACATGCCTGTAATCTCAGCTACTCTGGAGGTTGAGGCAGGAGAATTGATTGAACATGGGAGGTGGAGGTTGCAGTGAGTTGAGATGGTGCCACTGGCACTGCAGCCTGGGCTACAGAGCGAGATTCCATCTCAAAAAAAGAAAAAATAGGTAAAAAAAAAAAAATTCAAATAGAGAGATGGAAGGCCAGGTTGCATCAGGAGGAAGCTGGCAGCCCGGATGACTGGGTGAGGAGCGGGGGCTCCCTCCTGGACCCTGGCCACCTCTGAGCACCCGCCTGTTTCTTCCAACCTCTCCTTTACCGAGATCCCTCTGCTCTCAGAGTCTCGGCTTCCTCCCCTGTGAGACGGGCTCACACCGGCGCCCCTGAATCTTCTTCCTCCAGCCACTCACCACGAAAATTACTCCCACATCCGATCCCTCCTCACAAAGATCCCTTCTCCCTGGTCCAGACTGTCATCGCTCCTCAGGGCCAGCTCAGGCTCCCCTCCGTGGTCTCCTTGCTTCTCCCTTTATCCCCCACAGATGCCCCCACCCTGCTGTCCTGAGTCCGACTCATCCTCCTTCTGTCTAGAACCCTCTGTGGCTCCCGTCTTCCTCAGAGTAAAAGCCAAGGTTCTCCCCGTGACCTCACGGCCCTGCTGGGTCTCACTGCGCCACTGCCTTGTCCCTTCCCGCCCTGCTTAATCGACCTAGGCCACCTCAGCCTCCTCCAGGCTCCTCCAGTGAGTCAGACAGGCTCCTGCCTCAGGGCCTGCGGAAGGGCTGTGCTTTCCCGGGGACCATCTTTCCAGAGACGCCCATAAGTCTGCCCCGCCTCCTCTGGGTCTCGGTTCAAATACCAGAGTCACCCACACTCTCTCCCTCCTCTGCCATCAAGAATTTGTATCTCGGCCAGGCACGGTGTCTCATGCCTGTAATCCCAGCACGTTGGGAGGCCGAGGTGGGCAAATCTCTTGAGGTCAGAAGTTCAAGACCAGCCTGGCCAACATAGCGAAACCTCATTTCTACTAAAAATACAAAAATTAACTGCGTGGTCGTAGGCGCTTGAAATCCCCAGCTACCAATCCCAGCTACTTGGGAGGCTGAGGCAGGAGAATTGCTTGATCCCGGGAAGCGGAGGTTGTAGTGAGCTGAGATCGCCCACTGCACTCCAGCCTGGGCAACAGAGCGAGACTCCGTCAAAAAAAAGAATTTGTATCTCATTCGTGGTAGTGTCGCCAGCTCCCGTACGCAGGTGTGGCTTAATCAGTGCCCATGGATAATCATATGCTGATAAATCTGTTTTCCCAGATGCCTGCTGTACTTTAGGCACTGGGCTGGGGTCTGAGGACACAGCCGGGGACAGTTGAGACCAATCTTGCCCTTGTAGGACTCATGGTCTAGGGACAAGGGTGGGACCCGGCAGACATGAGGCCCCTGATGTGATGCTTCCATAATGTGGAATCAGGTGTTGAAAGTGCCATGAAGAAAGTAGAATACATGACCAGATGCAGAAGAGGGAGCGTGTTTCCGGATCAGGCAGGCCTGGAGGGCTTCCTGGAAGAGGTGACATTTAGTGGCATTTGGGGCTGAGGCCTGAATGAAGGGAAGGACGTGCCCCTTTGCAGGAGTTCTGGTGTCCATGTGCTTCTCACTAGTTTACAGATAGGGAAACTGAGGTTCAGAGAGGTGAAGTCACTTGTCCAGCATCCCCAAACCCAAACTCCCCAGCCAGCAGCCTGCAATTCCCTTTCCCCATGGTGCAGAGCAGTCCTGTCATGCCCAAGCTCCCCTGGGAAGCTAGTCCGCCCTCCTCCCCCTCTCTCTCCTCTCCCGTGCAACTTTACTGGGGGACTTTCTCACAGGGAGGAAGCAGCGACAGCCGGTTTCTCAAGTAGGTGGCCTAAGCCGCAGACCAGTTTCGGTTTGCAGATAGCTCTGGCTTTGACCGCCCGCTGCTGGGCCGAGCAAACCCGTAAGAGGGTCTGGCTCGTGGGCAGCGGGGCCAGGGCATGGGGTGCACTGGACCCACATTTCCACTTCGTCTTTTTCGTTTTTTTTGAGACAGTCTCTCTCCCTGTTGCCCAGGCTGGAGTGCGGTGGTGCGATCTCAGCCTCCTGCAGCCTCCTCGCCTCCCGGGTTCAAGGTCACTGCAGCTTCAGCCTCCAAAATAGCTGAGACTACAGGCACATGGCACCACGCCAGGCTAATTTTTGTATTTTTAGTAGAGACAGGGTTTCACCATGTTGCCCAGGCTGGTCTCAAACTCCTGGCTCAAGTGATCTGTCCACCTCGGTCTCCCAAAGTGCTGGGATTACAGGCATCAGCCACCGCGCCCAGTCTCCACTTAGTCTTTCTTTCTTTCTTTATTGTTTTTGAGACAGAGTCTCACTTCGTCACCCAGGCTGGAGTGCAGTGGCACGATCTTGGCTCACTGCAACCTCTACCTCCCGGGTTCAAGTGATTCTCCTGCCTCAGCCTCCCAAGTAGCTGGGGTTACAGGCGCCTGACACCACGCCAGCTAATTTTTGTAGTTTTAGTAGAGACAGGGTTTTGCCGTGTTGGCCAGGCTGGTCTCAAACCCCTGACCTCAGGTGATCCGCCCACCTCAGCCTCCCAAAGTGCTGGGAAGTAGGCATGAGCCCGGCCCTTCAGTTACTCTCAACCACTCATCCAATCAACAACCGACGCTTATTTATGCTTTGCTGTATTCCTGCATTTTATTATTCTTCCAGGGAGTGTATACTAAGGGTTTAGTGTGTGCCGGCGATCCACTCATTCAAACATCTCACACCACTGCACAGAACGAACCCTGGCAGTGTCTCCGATTTCAGTCTTCTCCTCTCCAAAACTGGGAGAGAATAAATTTCTGTTGTCTGGAGCCCCCCAGGCTGTGCAAATGTGCTACATTAGCCCCAGGAAACTTACACAGTCCCCTCTCCAACCTCAAGTAATGACTCCTCTGTCCTCCGGCAGGTCCTTGAGCTCCGAGAGGGTGGTGCCTACCTCCGGCACTCTGGCCGGGAGCAGGAAGGTGTGGGGATTTCTGGAGCATGTGGGTTGTGGAAACCAGAGGTTTTTCCCAGGTGTCAACATCGTTCAGCCTCCCCAAGACATTTGTGAGTTTCTCATGAATACGTCTTGGGAAACACTTGTTATTGGTGGATTTTGTAGTCTTTGCCAATCAAATGGCATCTACCTGGTTTTTTTTTTTTGAGATAGAGTTTCGCTCTGTCATTAGGTTCCAGGCTGGAGTGCAGTGGTGTGGTCTCAGCTCACTGCAACCTCTGCCTCCCGGGTTCAAGCAATTCTCCTGCCTCAGCCTCCCGGGTAGCTGGGACCACAGGCGTGCTCCACCACGCCCAGCTAATTTTTGTGTGTGTGTTTTTAGTAGAGATAGCATTTCACCATGTTGACCAGGATGGTCTTGGTTTCTTGACCATGTGATCTGTCCGCCTCGGCCTCCCAAAGTGCTGGGTTTACAGGCTTGAGCCACCGTGCCCAGGCTCTACCTGGTGTTTTAATTTGCATCTTCCAGCCAGGCGCGGTGACTCATACCTATAATCCCAGCACTTTGGGAGGCTGAGGCGGGTGGATCATGAGGTCAAGAGATTGAGACCATCCTGGTCAACAAGGCGAAACCCCATCTCTACTAAAAATACAAAAATTAATTGGGCATGGTGGTGAGTGTCTGTAATCCCAGCTACTCAGGAGGCTGAGGCAGGAGAATTGCCTGAACCCAGGAGGCGGAGGTTTTGGTGAGCTGAGATCGCACCATTGCACTCCAGTCTGGGTAACAACAGTGAAACTCTGTCTCAAAAAAAAAAATTTGCATCTTCCTGATCCCCAATAGATGCTGATCATCTCCTTGCCACTCGTGTTTCCTCCTTAGTGAAATCCTACTCTGTGCTTTTTGTGGTTTTCATTATAGGAATTCTTTGTATATGTTTGATAGTATTCCTCCATCTGTTGACTATATTGCAAATATCTTCCTCTAATTTGTAACTTGTCCTTTTGTTTTGTTTTGAGATGGAGTCTCGCTCTGTCATCCAGGCTGGAGTGCAGTGGTACAATCTCAGCTCACTGCCATCTCCGTCTCCCGAGTTCAAGCAATTCTCCTGCCTCAGCCTCCAGAGTAGCTGGAATTATAGGTGCCCACCATCATGCCTGGCTAATTTTTGTATTTTTAGTAAAGACAGGGTTTCACCATGTTGGTCGGACTGGTCCCGAACTCCTGACCTCGTGATCCACCTGCCTCGGCTTCCCAAAGTGCTGGGATTATAGGCGTGAGCCACCGCGCCCGGCCTATACAAATTCTTTATGTAGGTTTGATAATATTCCTCCATCTGTTGAGTAGATCGCAAATATCTTCCCATCTTCCCCTGATTTGTAACTAGTCTTTTTGTTTTGTTTTGAGATAGAATCTCCCACTGTGGCCTGGCTGGAGTACGGTGGCGCTATCTCAGCTCACTGCAACCTTCGCCTACGCGTTCTCCTGCCTCAGCCTCCCGAGTAGCTGGGATTACACCATGCCCAGCTAATTTTTAGTAGAGATGGGGTTTCACTGTGTTGGCCAGGCTGGTCTTGAACTACTGACCTCAAGTGATTCGCCCACCTCAGCCTCCTAAAGTGGTGGGATTACAGGTGTGAGCCACCGCACTGGCCTTTTTTTTTTTTTAGACAGGGTCTCACTCCATGGCCCAGGCTGGACTGCAGTAAATCATAGCTCACTGCAGCCTCAAACTCAAGCAGTCCTCCTGTCTAAGATTCCTGTGTAGCTGAGACTACAGGTACACACCACCATGCCCTGCTAATTTTTTAATTTGTAGGGATGGGGTCTCTCTATGTTGCCCAGGCTGGTCTAGAACTCCTGGGCTCAGCAGTCTTCCAGCTTCAGCCTCCCAAAGCTCTGAGATTACACATGTGGACCACCGTGCCTGGCTGGTAACTTGTCTTTTCACTTTCTGCAATGTGCCTTTTGATGAATAAAAAGTCCTACCCTTAATGTATGCAAATTGGGCCAAGCACAGTGGCTCATGCCTGTAATCCCAGCACTGTGGGAGGCTGAGACGGGCAAAGCACGAGGTCAGGAGTTCGAGACCAGTCCGACCAACATAGTGAAACCCTGTCTCTACTAAAAGTACAAAAAAGTAGCCGGGTGTGGTGGTGTGCCCTGTATTACCAGCTACTCGGGAGGCTGAGGCAGGAGAATCACTTGAACCCGGGGGGCAGAGGTTGCAGTGAGCTGAGATTGCACCACTGCACTCCAGCCTGGGCGACAGTGTGAGACTCCCTCTCAAAAAATATATATATATATATATATGTGCAAATTGCCTAATTTTTTTAAATCTGTAGACAATGCCTATTGGCTCTTATTTGGAAAGTCTTTTCTTACCCCAAGTTCGCCAATGTTTTCTTTTCTCTTTTTTTTTTCTTTGAGACAGGGCCTCACTTTATTGCCCGGCTGGAGTGGAGTGGTGTGATCACGGCTGACTGCGGCCTCAACTTCCCAAGCTTGAGCAGCCCTCCCACCTCGGCCTCCCCAGTAGCTGGGACTGGAGGCATGTACCACCCCGCTCAGCTCGTTTTAAATTTTATTTTGTAGAGGTGGAGTCTCCCCATGTTGCTTGCCCAGGCTGGTCTCAAACTCTGAGGCTCAAACGATCCTCCCGTCTTGGCCTCTCCAAATGTTGGGATTACAGGTGAGCCACCAAGGCTTGGCCTCTCAAGTTCACCTATATTTTCTACCAAGACATTAACGCTTTCTTTCGGGCTGGGCACGACTCCTGTCTGTAATCCCAACACTTTGGGAACCTGAGGCAGAAGAATCACTTGAACCCCGGCGTTCAACACCAGCCTGTGCCCCACAGCAAGACCCTGTCTCTACAAAAAAATTAAAAAAGAACAGTCAGGCGTGGTAATGTGCACCTGTAAGTTTGAGGCTACAGTGAGCCCTGATCACACCATTGTACTCCAGCCTGGGTGACAAAGCAAGACCCTGTCTCAAAACACAAAATAAGCGGGGGGGTGATGGCGCATGCCTGTAGTCCAAGCTACTCGGGAGGCTGAGGCTGGAGGATCACTTGAGCCCAGGAGTTCTGGGCTGTAGTGCGCTATGCTGATCGGGTGTCTGCACTAAGTTTGGCATCAATATGGTGACCTCCCGGGAGCGGGGGACCACCAGGTTGCCTAAGGAGGGGTGAACCAGCCCAGGTTGGAAATGGAGCAGGTCAAAACTCCCGTGCTGATCAGTAGTGGGATCACGCCTGTGAATATCCACTGCACTCCAGCCTGGGCAACATAGCGAGACCCCGTCTCTAATAACTAACTAACTAAATAAAAACAGTAAAAATAAAAAGGTTAATTTTGTTCTATTTTGGTGTGTAACTCCGTAACCCATGTGGAGTTTTGTTGGCGTGAAGTAAAGAAGCAATATTGTTTTCAACAAGGTCTCGCATTTCCCAGATCCTTTTATGGGCTAGCCTCCCCTCCCCACTGCTGGGACAGACCCTCTCCTTCTGGAACAAAAATCCTGACCTGCATAGGGCTGTCTGTGAGCATCTAATTTGAATCCATTGGTCAATGTGCTTCTTTCGGTGCCAGTGTTTTGCTGACTTAATTACAGGCTTTGCCATGGGTCCCAGTGTCCGGTATGACAGGTGGGACCGCCCTGTTCTTCTGCAGTAATGTCCCAACTGTTTGCAACCCTCTGCTGCTCCGGTTAAATGTTTCAAGTTCCACATTGAGTTCCAGGGAAAGCTCGGTCATGACTTTAATTGGGTTGTGTTGAAACTACAGAGAGGGAAATTAATTTATTTGTTCTCTCACAACTTTGGAAGCTTTAAGCCTGAAATCAGGGTATCTGCAAGATTGGCTCCTTCTGGTGGGTTGGGACAATGAAATGAGCTAATCAGCATCTTTATGAGCCTCAGCCTTCCTGTCCATGGACATGGTATGCCCAGCATCTCTTTAGCCTCATTAGTCTCTGTGTTTTGTGTGTGTGTGTGTGTGTGTGTGTGTGGTGTTTTCTGGGAGACAGAGACACTAAGTCTTTTTTTTTTTTTTTGAGATGGAGTCTCACTCCGTTGTCCAGTGGCATGATCTCGGCTTAAGTGATTCTCCTGCCTCAGTCTCCTGAGTAGCTGGGATTACAGGTGCACAGTACCACGCCTGGCTAATTTTTGTATTTTTAGTAAAGATGGGGTTTCACCATGTTGGTCAGGCTGGTCTTGAACTCCTGACCTCAGGTGATCCACCCACCTCAGCCTCCCAAACTGCTGGGATTAGAGTGTTGCCCACCCAACACTGTCTTTACTGGGGAGAATGTCCATCCACCTTCCCTCACTGCAGATGATTAGACATACTCAGTGTGAGGCACAATGGCAGGTTTTAGCTGGTACTTGTTTTCTGAAGCAGGTGGCAGTCAGCAACCCCCCAAGTGGAGGTAGCAACCCGTAAACTAGGCTGCAGACTTCTTGGGTGCTGTCAGGAAGACAAGCAAGTCTGAGTGGATCTCTCTGGAGTTTTCCTTCTCCATGTCCCATCCCTATGTTGGCAGTGGCACAGTGAGTCCATTCAGGACACTGAGAATGTTACAGAATGGCTTTCAAACATTGCCCTTGAAGCTGAAGCCAAGGATGGCATTCGCCCCCAGCCCATACAGCTCATTGACCAGTGTGGGCTCTGGGGGCATTTCACCAAGCAAAAGAATGCCCCTACCAGGTGCAGTGGCTCATGCCTGTAATCCCAGCACTTTGGGAGGCCGAGGTGGGGAGATCACAAGGTCAGGAGTTGGAGACCAGCCTGACTTAAATGGTGAAACCCCGTCTCTACTAAAAATACAAAAATTAGTCAGGCGTGGCAGTGCACATCTGTAGTCCCTGCTACTAGGGAGGCTGAGGCAGGAGAATCACTTGAATCCGAGAGGTGGAGGCTGCAGTGAGCCAAGATTGTGCACTGCACTTCAGCATGGGCGACAGAGTGAGACCCTGTCTCACCAAAAAAAAAAAAAAAAAAAAAAAGAATGCCCCTTTCCTGACAATGGGTCACCAGCATAGAGTAGCTCATTGGGTCTTGTGGGGTCAGAGATGATTGGCTGGTGACCAAAATGTTTGGGGTGTCAGCACAGAGCAGGCATTATCTTCTCCTTATTCCCTGGGCCGTGGATGATCAGGACAGTAGCAGGGGCCCAGGACTGGATGTGGAGGATATGCCTTGGCAATGACTGTGGGACAGCGGGGCCCAGGCAATTCTGTAAGTTGGTCCATGCCGGTGCTCATGAATCAACTCCTCACCCATGGCCTGGGCACCCTCCTGGTGGGGGAATTTCACTGCTGTATTTGCCATGCCCTCTGAGACCTTACAGCCAGTGGAGTTAAGCCGCTGTGGCCCCAGCAGGTGGGTCCCGGACATCCATCTTGCATCATGAATCTCTCTTTTATTCCTTTGAGTAGCCACGCTATTGCCACTTCTAAACTGACTGCCTTAAGGCTGGGGGTGGTGGCTCATGCCTGTAATCCCAGCACTTTGGGAGGCTGAGGCAGGGGGATCGCTGGAGGCCAGGAAGTCAAGGCTGCAGTGAGCCATGACCGCGTCACTGCCCTCCAGCCCGAGTGACAGACCCTGTCTCCATAATAAAGAAACAAACTGACCGCTTTCTCCTTTTTTTCTGCTTCTCTAATGGTTTGCTCACATGTTTCACCAATGCTTTGTATATAGCAAGTTGATACTTATAACTTAAAACACACGTGTGTTTTATTTGGAAGCAAGGAAAAGAACACGCGCAGGCGTATCTGGACGGCAGGAGACCACTGCCCGTCATCCCAGAGCTGCAACTCAGCGCATGCGTTTTCCAGAACAGAAGGCTTTGTATAAAGCATTTGGACTTTCTTTCTTTCTTTCTTTGTTTTTTTTTTGAGACAGAGTTTCGCTCTTGTTGCCCAGGCTGGATGGAGTGCAATGGCTCAATCTTGGCTCACTGCAACCTCCACCTCCTGGCTTCAAGCGATTCTCCTGCCTCAGCCCCACGAGTAGCTGGTATGACAGGCATCCACCACCATGCCTGGCTAAATTTTTTTTTTTTTTTTTTAGATGGAGTCTTGCTCTGTCACCAGGCTGGAGTGCAGTGGCACAATCTAGGCTCACTGCAACCTCTGTCTCCCAGGTTCAAGCGATTCTTCTGCCTCAGCCTCCTGAGTAGCTGGGACCACAGGAGCGCGCCACCACGCCCGGCTAGTTTTTGTGTGTCTTAAGTAGAGACGGGATTTCATCATGTTGGCCAGGATGGTCTCGATCTCTTGACCTCATGATCTGCCCACCTCGACCTCCCAAAGTGCTGGGATGACAGGCGTAAGCCACTGCGCCCGGCCTGACCCCATCTCTTAAAACAAAAATAAAAACAACCAAAAAGAACTCATTACCTTGCACGGTGGCACCTACGGTCCCAGCTACTTGGGAGGCTGAGGCAGGAGGATCACTTGAATCCAGGAAGCGGAAGTTGCAGCAAGCCAAGACTGTGTCCTTGCACAGGTGACAGAGAGAGACGCTGTCTCAAAAATAAAGACAATACTAATAATAAGGATAAAAGGGGAAAAAAGGTGGGTTCATGGGTCACCGTGAGACCTGAGCAAGAAGTTCTGCCCTCTGAACCTCTGTTTTCCGGGGATGTTTACAGAGCCAGCCTGGTGGGGCTTTTATGGCCGTGATTGTCATCCCAGCCCTGGTTCTTGGTCCTGAGTGGGCTCAGCCAGGTGACCCGAAGCTCTGCTCTCTGCTTCCCTGCCCCGCCCAGCAGCCCCGGGCCAAGTCTTGTTCCTCTTGCTCTGCCATGTGGAAGAGGAGGCTCTACCTGGCCAGCAGCTCGGGAAATTCCAGGGCAGAGGTGGTGCCTGGTTCTGCAGCTTCCCTGATCATCCTGCTTCCCTCCCTGGACCTTGCGTCCTTTCACCAGAGTGGGCAGGTACGATATCACTTCTGCCTAACTTGCCGGGTGACCCAGGCCGTCCCAAACTTATCTTCGGCCTTATCAACTGTGAGCTGGCAAACTGTGAAAAGAGCTGGAGGTGGCAAGAAGACAGCCTCTGGAATTGTCACAGTGCCTCCCACCCAGGGCCTTTACCGTGCTGTGCCCTCTGCCTGGGATGCTCTGCCTCCTGCTTGTAGCTACAAACCTCTGCCTTCAGGACTCAGTCAGGGATCACTTCCCCTAGGAAGTCCTCCTGGATGGACCCTACAATTCATTCATTTGAATTCATTCATTTGAATGAATGGGGACAGGGTCCTGGCAATGAGTGTCTCCCTTTGGTAGGTCTTGTCTAGATTTTATATACTTTTTTTTTTTTAAAGAAAGAGTCTTGGCCAGGTGTGATGGCTCATGCCTGTAATCCCTGCACTTTGGGAGGCTGAGGCAGGTAGATCATTCGGGGTCAAGACCAGCCTGCCCAACATGGTGAAACCCCGTCTACACTACAAATACAAAAATGAGCCAGGTGTGGTGGCGCATGCCTATAATCCCAGTCACTTGGGAGGCTGAGGCAGGAGAATCGCTTGAACTCAGGAGGCAGAGGTTGCAGTGAGCTGAGATGGCACTAATGCACAGCAGGCTGGGCAACGAAGAGTGAGTCTGTCTAAAAAAAAAAAAAAAAAAACAAAAAAAAGAGAGAGAGACAGAGAGACAAGGTTTTGTTCTGTCATCCCAGGCTGGAATGCAGTGGTGTGATCATGGCTCACTGCAGCCTTGACCTCCTGTGCTCAAGTGATTCTCCTGCCTCAGCCTCCTGAGTTTGGGACTACAGGCACGCGCCATTATGCCTGGCTAATTTTTTAATTTCTAAGATTTGTGTGTGCGTGTGATGAGGAGGCTTCATTACAGGGGGACCAGGTTTAGCAAATACATATCCAGGCCCCTGTCAACTTTGAATTTCAGAGAAACAATTGTCTTAGTCTGCTTTCTGCTTTGCAATAACTGAATGCCACAGAAGGGTAATGTACAAACAACTGAAGTTGATTTGGCTTGCGGTTCTGGAGACTGGGAAGTCCAAGGTTAGGCCACATCCGGCAGGCACCTCCTTGCTGTTTTATGACGTGGTACAGGCATCACGTGGTAAGAGGCACGCGTCAGAGAGCAAGAAAGCCACAAACAGCCTTTTCTTTTACATTTTTATTTATTTTTACATAAAAAAACATTTGCCAGGCACGGTGGCTCACGACAGTAATCCCAGCACTTCGGGAGGCCTAGGCGGGCGGATCACCTGAGTCAGGAGTTCAAGACCAGCCTGGCCAACATGGTGAAACCCCATCTCTACTACAAATACGAAAATTA
>CAUYOR010079588.1:0-33474 GCA_963573925.1 Callimico goeldii
TTAGCTGGGCATGGTGGCGCGTGCCTATAATCCCAGCTACTCGGGAGGCTGAGGCAGGAGAATTGCCTGAACCCAGGAGGCGGAGGTTGCGGTGAGCCAAGATCGCGCCATTGCACTCCAGCCTGGGTAACAAGAGCGAAACTCCGTCTCAAAAAAAAAAAAGCATCTTTTTTGCATTTTTAGTAGAGACAGGGATTTTTTTCTTTCCTAGGACCATCACATGTTCTGTCATTTACAGAGATTGGGGAGTCATCTAAACTCCTCTTTACCATACCCCAATCCAAATGAGGAGAATTCCAAAGGAAATAAACTCAAAGCCAGAAACAGCACTGCTAGGTTAGGCAAGAATTTGACTCTTCCAAGGTAAGAAGAAACAGAGGATGGGCCAGGCATGGAGGCTCACGCCTATAACCCTAGCACTTTGGGAGGCCAAGGCGGGTGGATCACCTGAGGTCGGGTGTTCGAGACTAGCCTGACCAATATGGAGAAACCCCCATCTCTACCAAAAATGCAAAATTAACTGGGTGAGGTGGTGCATGCCTGTAATCCTAGCTACTCGGGAGGCTAAGACAGGAGAACTGCTTGAACCTTGAACACGGGAGGTGGATGTTGGGAACCAGCCCAGCCCCAAACATGGGTGCCCTTTGTCCCGGCAGTGACGAGGGATTGAGAAAAGGAAATAAAAGAGACACAAGAGTAGAATTCACAGCATGGGTCCAGGGGACCGACGCAAGCGAGGAAACCGCATTGGCCCTGAGCTCTGGGCTCCAAATACTTTTATTATGTGCATAATCTCATTGATCTTATGGGCATGGAAGGGGAGGGTAAAGGAGTGGGTAAGATAGCCCGTCAGAGAGCACTTGAGATCCTTCTAAGACATGCTAAACTAGTACTCTGATTTTATCACCAATAGTTATCAGGGTGCAGCTGCATCAGAAGTATAGCAGATTAGAAGCCACCCGGTCTGACCACTCCCAATGCATCAAGGGGCTTTTATCTCCCGAGCACTGAGTACATAGAGCAATTAAAATCACTCCATATTTTGAGAACCTAGGCAGAGCCTGAGATGTTCCATGGTCTCTGTCCTGCAAGGCTTTTCTCCTCCTTGCCAGCTCCCATTGCAAAGACCCTCCCGGATCTTGTGAGCAGAGGTCTCCTCCCATCTCAGAGATCTTTGTCCTCTTTATGAGGCCCTCAGACTCCATGTTGAGAAGACATTTGTGGGACCAGAGCAGGATTGCCTGCTCTGCCACCACCCCCAGGTGTTCCCCGGTGTTACTGCAATCTCGGCTGGTCTTTACCTTAGGCCTCATGTTGCCGTTTGATGTCTAATTAACTGCAACAATCATATAGTTTAGTTTGGTGTATAAACTTCAGTGTACTCTGAGCCAAGGGAACTTATAATTATTTAGCTAGAATTAACATAGGTCTCCCCCTGGCCATCTTGACCCACAATGGAGGTTGTGGTGAGCCGAGATCGCACCATTGCATTCCAGCCTGGGTAAGAACAGCGAGATTCCATCTCAAAAGAAAGAAAAGAAACAGAGGAACAAACAAAAAAACCTTAGCTCTCACCTTACAGTGATATGTGGGCATGTCCCAAACCACTGGGGCCCTTTAAATGTCACAGAGAGGGTCTGCGGTGTCCTGTGGTGTAGGGGAAGCGCTTTAGGCCTGGAAGCCCTGCGCGTCCGGGTGGGTTTAGCACAATGAGCTCCATTGGCACCGGGTATGACCTGTCAGCCTCTACATTCTCTCCTGATGGAAGAGTTTTTCAAGTTGAATATGCTATGAAGGCTGTGGAAAATAGTAGTACAGCTATTGGAATCAGATGTAAAGATGGTGTTGTCTTTGGGGTAGAAAAATTAGTCCTTTCTAAACTTTATGAAGAAGGTTCCAATAAACGACTTTTTAATGTTGATCGGCATGTTGGAATGGCAGTAGCAGGTTTGTTGGCAGATGCTCGATCTTTAGCAGATATAGCAAGAGAAGAAGCTTCCAACTTTAGATCTAACTTTGGCTACAACATTCCACTAAAACATCTTGCAGACAGAGTGGCCATGTATGCGCATGCATATACACTCTACAGTGCTGTTAGACCTTTTGGCTGCAGTTTCATGTTAGGGTCTTACAGTGTGAATGATGGTGCGCAACTCTACATGATTGACCTATCAGGTGTTTCATACGGTTATTGGGGTTGTGCCGTTGGCAAAGCCAGGCAAGCTGCAAAGACGGAAATAGAGAAGCTTCAGATGAAAGAAATGACCTGCCGTGATATTGTTAAAGAAGTTGCAAAAATAATTTACATAGTACATGATGAAGTTAAGGATAAAGTTTTGAACTAGAACTCAGCTGGGTTGATGAATTAACTAATGGAAGACATGAAATTGTTCCAAAAGATATAAGGGAAGAAGCAGAGAAATATGCTAAGGAATCTCTGAAGGAAGACGATGAATCAGATGATGATAATATGTAACATTTACTCCAGCATCTATTGTATTTTAAATTTCTACTCCACTGTAACTATTTAGCCCTGTGGATTATAAATACTCACTGTCCAATTTTCATTAAATTTTTGTCTTATAATGATTCAGGTTTGGTTAATATCGGCTTTACAAATTATGGGAGTAATTGAGGATATTTACTTAGTATTAAAATATAGATTTATGACTACTGAAAAATTCCTTGGTTAAAATACTGCAGAATTAATTCAAAGACTGCAGATTAATTAATGCAAAGTCCCATTCTCAGTTAGAATTTGCAGATCATATTCTTCTGGGCTTTTGTACAAAAAGCACCTACCAACTCAGTGGACAAATAATTGATACGGCTTCTCACATAATGGTCATCAATCACTGTTAATCTTTAGGTGTAATACAGATGACAGAAACCATCTGAAACCAGTTTTAGATATTTTTCAAAAACATTCTTAGCATGGTACAGCTCAAAAAAGATCCTTTAATACATGAATCAAGAATGTTTTTGCTTTTTTCCTTTATTATGGTGAGGAGTGGATTTAAGGATCAATAAAGTCCCTATTCTGTAACTACAAATTTTTCTTGATCTCTAAAGATTCAAATACAAATACCAACATCAGACAGCTTTCATGTTAAAAATAAGAATTTATGTGAAAGTGCTCTGCAAACAGAACTGTTACTCAGTGGAATAAACAGTACTGTAGCCAGAAGAATAACTTTGTTAAGCTGAAAAGCAGTACTCACAACAGGAACAATCTGAACTCAGGCCATGTATATACACCCTCTAGTAGACTCATGCCAGTGTCACTCATTCAATGTTATGCTTCCCTAAGAAGGTAATCTAGTCACTGAATTTAGGTGCAGGGTATTTGGACTTTGAGCATTTGTGTAGTTTAAATAGCAAATGATTACACCTGCGTATTAATAGCTAACTACTAGACAAATAACTCAAAACCAGTAATGTCACTACCATGGCAGCCTTTATATAACATCTGCTATATTTTACAACTCAAAATATATTTTAAAACATATTAACGCATATGGCTTAAGCAATCCTCCCACCTTAGCCTCCTGAGTAGCTAGGACGACCAGCACGTACCACGCTTGGCTAACTTTTGACAATTTTTTGTATAGACAGCATCTCATTACGTTGCCCAAAATGGTCCTGAACTCCTGAAGTTGAGCATCATCTGCCCACCTCAGCCTCCCAAAATGCCGAGATTACAGGCATGAGCCACCATACCTGGCCATAACTCATATATTTAATTGTGAATGATACAAGTGTTGGTCTTGGAAAAATACAGGAACAATACTAAATTGAATCCATTTATAGAAAGATAAACTGACTATCCCTAAGCCTATCTATGGTCATTCCTATACTTTCCCAAAGTTCCAAAGTATGAATGGCACATAAATCTTCAATTATTCTTTGAATGTATCCATTCTTACATTAATATCAGCATAGTTAAAACCCTCTTCAAAAGACACTGGTTCGGCCCGGCGTGGTGGCTCACACCTAATCCTAGCACTTTGGGAGGTTCGAGGTGGGTGGATCACCTGAGGTCAGGAGTTCAAGACCAGCCTGGCCATCATGGTGAAACCTCATCTTTTTTTTTTTTTTTTTAAGACAGAGTCTTGCCAGGCTGGAGTGGAGTGGTGCAATCATGGTTCACTGCAACCTCCATCTCCTGGGTTCAAGCAATTCTCCTGTGTCAGCCTCCCAAGCAGCTGAGACTACAGGCATGTGCCACCACGCCCAGCTAATTTTTTGTATTTTTAGAAAAGACGGGGTTTCACCATGTTGGCCAGGATAGTTTCCATGTGTTGCCCTTGTGATCCACCTGCCTCAGCCTCCCAGAGTGCTGTGATTACAGGTGTGAGCCACTGTGTCTGGTCATAAAAGATACTGGTTCTAAAGAAACCTATATATGAGCAGCTAAGCTACTACAGAGGCAATATAAGTAGATATACCTAGCTCTACAGCTCTTATGAAAGAACGCTAAGTGATGTTCTTTCTTTTTTTTTTTTCTTGAGATGGAGTCTCGCTATGTTGCCCAGGCTGGAGTGCAGTGGTACAATCTCGGCTCACTGCAACCTCTGCCTCCCAGGTTCAATCAATTCTCCTGCCTTAGCCTTCAAGTACATGGGGCTACACAGGCGGCTGGCCGCCATCACACCTGACTTAATTTTTGTATTTTTAGTAGAGATGGAATATTGACATACTAGCCAAGACAGTCTCAAACTCCTGACCTTGTGATCCACCCGCCTTGACCTCCCAGAGTTGGGATTACAGGTATGAGACACTGCGCCTGGCTACCAAGTGATTTTCATGCACACTAAACAGGATTAATAAATGTAGGTTCAACTGTAAGGATACTTTGTAACCACTGCTGAGATACGACTAGTCTCTTAAGGAAAAAAAGCTGGTACATTTTACTTTGATAAATGTAAAATTTATTTTAAGCAAAACAGTATCTTATTACCATAAATCATCTTGATGCTGATACCTAAAAAAAAAAAAAAAAAAAGTTTTAAAGTTTTGCTTTAGAGATTCCAAAGAATAAAATATATTTAGACTTGTAAAAGCACTTATCTGATAAGATTCCATTTGCTTTTATTTCTGTGATTCATAGACACCTAAAAAATAAGAAAATCAACTTGTAGGTTATCAATGTTTAATCGATTTCAACAGAATATTCTTTATTTTATAGGAGGCGCAGCAAATTAAGATTACAAATACTATCATTTTGTAAAAATATCCACCTATATCAAAGGAACTTCAAAACATGAATTGTGGCTATTGTTACCCCAACAAAGTATAGCTTTTTTTGGTTCCAACTGACCATATGGCTTAACTATAATAAAATCTAAGTATATACCCCCCCAGAGTTGTTTAAAAAAAAATCCTATACTTCTATTTCAACTGGTGAGCACACAATAACGACTGAGATGCTAAAGGTATACATACTGAAATCATACTAATTAACTGTAGGATAAGGTAATCTATTTTAAAAACAATAATTGAGAAATGTATGGAGGTTGGATGTGGTGGCTCATACCCATAATCTTAACAGTTTGGGACACTGAGGCAGGAGGATCGCTTGAACCCAGGTGATCCACCTGCCTCGGCCTCCCAAAGTGCTGGGACTAGAGGCGTCAGCCACCATGCCTGGCATACCCTCAGTCTTAATAAACATTAATTGCTTATTAACTGTTAAAGGACACAAGAAATAGCACAATTTTTGCCTTTTAATTTATAAAATATTCTGAGAAGCTGTTTACTTATAAAACCACTAAATTATACCTGTTAGCCTCCTTTTGATTAGGGTGTATTTAAAAAAGTTACCTTTTTGTATGTGGCTGGTTAAACTAAAAAAAAACAAACAAGAAAAAAAAGCCGAGTGTGGTGGTATTCACCTGTACAGTCCTAGCTACTCATGAGGCTGAAGTGGGAAGATTGCTCAAGCAGTGCTGTAGTGTGCTATGATAGTGCCTTTGAATAGCCACTGTACTCTAGCCTGGACATCACAGTGAGACCTTGCCTCTAAAAAGTAAAAAAAAATTGGCCAGGTGTGGTGGCTCATGCCTGTAATTACAGCATTTTGGGAGGCCAAGGTGGGAGCATCACGAGGTCAAGAGATGGAGACCATCCTGGTCAACATGGTGAAACCCCATCTCTACAAAAATACAAAAATTAGCTATGCATGGCAGCGCATGCCTGTAGTCCCAGCTACTTGGGAAGCTGAGGCAGGAGAATCGCTTGAGCCTGGACGGCAGAGGTGAGCTGAGATGGTGCCACTGCACCATAGCCTGGGCAACAGAGCAAGACCCCGTCTAAAAAAAATAAGTAAGGTAACAAGGCCGGGAGCACTGGCTCACGCTTGTAATCCCAGCACTTTGGGAGGCCAAGGCGGGTGGATCACCTGAGGTCAGGTTTCTCGACCAGCCTGGCCAACATGGTGACACCCCGTCTCTACTAAAAATACAATAATTAGCCATGCATGGTGTTGGGTGCCTGTAGTCCCAGCTACTTGGGAGGCTAAGATAGGAGAATTGCTTGACCAAGGAGGGGGAGGTTGCAGTGAGCTGAGATCGTGCCATTACACTCCAGCCTGGGTGATGGAGCAAGACTGTCTCAAAAAGAGAGATAACAGAGGGCAAAGAAGAAAGCCATCCATATTCCCACAACCTGGAGAAACTATGTTAGGATTTTTTATTTTTAGTTTTTGCTTGCTTCCATGGTTTCTTTTTCTTTTTCTTTTTTTTTGGGAGACAGGGTCTCACTCTGTTGACAGGGTGGAGTACAATGGCAGGATGAAAGTTCACTGCAGCCTCGACCTCTTGTGCTTAAATTATCCTCCCTCCTCAGCCTCTTGCATAGCTAGAATCACAGGCATGTACCATCATGCCTGGTTAAGTTTTTAATTTTTTTTTTTCTGAAGAAACTGGCTCTCCCTATATTGTCCAGGATGGTCTCAAACTCCTGACAAGTGATCCTCCCATCCTGTCCTCCCAAAAGTGTTGCAACTGCAGGTGTGAGCCACTGCCCAGCCTCCATTGTTTTTACAAAGTATGTACTTAAGTTAGGTGGTATGTTCCTATGTACCTATATATTTACTGTCCTTCCTATATTTAAATTAAGACATTACAAATAAAATAGTCATCCTCTGACCACTCAACCCCATCAAGAGGCAATTATTAAAGTATATCCTTCCAGTCCATACATCTCTTTAAAATAAATATTAGTATAATGTGGTTAACATACAAAGATAGTTGATGAGTAGGATTCCTTACTCATATACCTTCGGTTTGTTTTTGAAGTGTATGATTTGGACTTCTATTTGACTTCTACTACACGGAATCAGAAAGTTTTGAGAAAAATTCAGGTAAAGAGTTGAACTGAAGATCCACATGGAAATGGGAGTTAATTTTTTTTTTTTTTTTTTCAGGAAAAGCCAATGGATTCAAGACTAATGTAATATAGGAGAATTATTCTCAAGATAGCACTAAGGAAATACTGATAATTTAGAGAAAAGGAAATAGAATAGGAAAATTAGACGAATGAAGATAGTAATATATGATTTTCAGTAGGTCTGACCATTTGAGTGTCAGCAGCAACCAAGTGATTGCAGTAAAAATTGATGGCAAACACTTGGATGCCTACAATGTATCACATCACCAGGGAAGATTAAAATTTAAAAAGTTAAGTAGGATATAATTCTTTCCCTACTGAGAAAAGCAGATAACTAAAAATTACTGGCCAGGTCTATTAAAGACATGTATACAAGCTGGGCACGGTGGTTCGCACCTGTAATCCCAGCACTTTGGGAGGCCGAGGTGAGTGTATCACTTGAGGTCAAGAGTTGGACCAGCCTGCCAACATGGTGAAACGCCATCTCTGCTAAAAGTAACAAAAATCAACCAAACATGGTGGCGCGTGCCTATAGTCTCAGCTACTCGGGAGGCTGAGACAGCAGAATTGCTTGAACTCAGGAGGCAGAGGTTGCAGTGAGCCAAGATGATACCACTGCACTCCAGGCCTGGATGACAGAGTGAGACCTTGTCTCGAAATAAATAAAGATGTGCATACATATACTTGCATGTCTATACTGAATTACAAATGTGTGCTTTGGGAAGGATGACATAAATTCTGACAAATATGGAAGGGAATTTGGGAACATTTTCTGGACACTTTTAGTGGAATAGTCCTCCAATGAGTGAATTCAGAAGAAAAGAAAAGCATATCAATAATTAGGAGCAAAAACCTTCTGAGACGCTAATAATTTTTTTCTTTGAGACGGAGTTTCGCTCGTTACCCAGGTTGGAGTGCAGTGGCGCGATCTCGGCTCACCGCAACCTCCGCCTCTTGGGTTCAAGCGATTCTCCTGCCTCAGCCTACCGAGTAGCTGGCACTACAGGCGTGAGCCAGCATGCCTGGCTAATTTTTGTATTTTTAGTAGAGATGGGGTTTCACCATGTTGAACAGGATGGTCTCGATCTCTTGACTTCATGATCCACCTGCCTCGGCCTCCCAAAGTGCTGGGATTACAGGCATGAGCCACCTCGCCTGGTGAGATGCTAATAATTAAAACAAAGTAGACTATGTAAAAATATGAAGGATAGAATTGACATTGATAGTGGGAATGTATGCAACAGACAACTTTCTCAAAGTGTGGCTCAAAGATCATCTAAGTCAGAATTCTACAGATTTGAATTCACTAGGTCTGAAGGATCCAGGAATCTGTATTTTGAATAAGCATCTGATGTAATTCTTATGAACACTCTAAAATTTGAGAATCACTGATTTGGAAGCAGGTTACTAAAAGGAGAACAGGGTAACTGAAAAAGTTACTTAAAAGGTTTAAAGAGATGACACTTAGAGCCGGGTGCAGTGGCTCATGCCTATAATCCCGGCACTTTGGGAGACTGAGGTGGGTGGATCACCTGAGGTCAGGAGTTCGAGACCAGCCTAGCCAACATGGTGAAACCCTGTCTCTACTAAAAATACAAAAATTAGCCAAGTGTGGTGGTGGGCACCTATAATGCCAGCTACTCGGGGGGCTGTCACAGGACAATCACTTTGAACCTGGGAGGCATAGGTTGCAGTGAGCTGAGATTGTGCCACTGTACTCAAGCCTGGGCAACAAAGCAAGACTCCATCTCAAAAAAAAAAAAAAAGAGAGAGAGAGAGATAACACTTAGCAAAATGAGGGATGAAGCAGTAGGGGATGACGGGTACTTAGAAAAAAATTTTTTCATGATTGTGTAAGAAATATATGTCTCAGAAATAGCAGCATACAACTAAGATGAAAAGAAAAGTGGGGGTGGGGTTGGGATGAGGGTGGGAAGAATCTGGCAGAAAATTTACATGGATGATTTCAAATATTTTACAATTCGACATCAGCTCCCAAGGAAGACAACATACAGGTGTTAGTAGAACATTTCCAACATGTGGGTGGACAAACAGCCGGGGTGCCAATTATGAAGAAATCCGATACCTGTTCACTAATGGTCAGGGATTGCAAAGCAGCATCTTTCATATTTTACTGACAGGTCAAAAAAGAGAAAATTAGCTCTGACTTAATGCAGACCAGGTCAATTTGGTCAAAGAGAATTTTAAAGAAGAGCTTTGGTTCCACCATTGCAAAAGAATGGTAACACAATATTCCCTACCAGAAATATTAGAATTCAGGATTACACTGAAACCATATTCTACTCCCACATTCTATAAATATCTAATTGGAACTTCATTTCATAGGATAAAAACTGACAGAAAATTCATCATTTATAACTAGATGTTCTATTTACTATTTCAGTTGCAAAAGATTCTTAAAATGGTGTCACTGCAACTTTCCCCCAAAAGGTATTCAACATTTACAATGTAGTCCAGTTCTATTCTAATTACCATCTAATCTTTGGCCCATCTCTTCTGTAAGTGGAGCAAATGTGGCTAAATGCAGTTCTTACATATTTCTCGAACAGAAGTCTACTAGAAATGAACATAGATTCTTCCTTCATAGGCAATATAATAATTCATTTACAACCTCAAACACATTTGACACGAAAAGGCTAAAGGCGAGCCACAGAGTAGGCAAGTCATACACTAAATAGTTCTGACAGCAGAAAGTTTCTCTTCCTTCCTGGCAGCCCTCTCTTTCATGATAAGCAGCCAAATGAATCTTTCTGACAAATGACATCATATGTAGATATGCCATGCCATTCTCCCCCCACACCAGTCCTAGATAATCTGGAAAACTTCCAAACTACATTTCAGCAGAAGCTAGCCTAGTATAAAATCCATTCTTTTCCCTAAATGGAAATCTGACAAAACAGGAAGTACACAGCAGCACAGAGAAACAAGTTTTGTGGCTTAAGTATTTACTGGTAACAGACTAGTTCTTCATGACTAATAAAATGCAGAACTTCAATTTGAGAGGAAAACAGCAAGTTTGCCTTGGGTTACCAAGGCTTCAGCATTTCTGAAGCCTTAAAAGCAGTATCATGTGATACACAGAGGAATTAAAAAACAAAAAGGTGGTACTTTTTTTTTTGGTTATGTTCATTCATACAAAAATCCCCCTCCCTGCCCCATCTGACCAAGATCTAAGCCATGAAAATTATACAAACACTGGAAGGAGTTTTATGATTGCATATACAGACTAAGAAACAAAGATTTTTTTGAGAAACAATAAGAAGTCCGGTTTGATTAGAGGGAAATAATTGGGAATTTTAAAATTTTTTTGCTTGCCATAGGATTTGAGGTAACCCTAAATGTAAATAAATACAAATCCCTAAGATCCCTATGTGGGCTGTTAGAACTGGCAGACTCAATAACATATCATTAAACCTATCACAAGCCAACAAAAGGAAAAAACAAGAAAATGAATCCACCTCCATGCCTTTTCCCCCCCTCAAACTGCTGCTGAAACAATTAGAGGCCTTTTCAGGTAATGATTAATTTGCATCTAACTTGTAAGCTATCATACAGAAGTACAGTCGTGTATCTAAGTGCCTAGCAAATGTTAAAGTACAAAACAAATTTAAAGCATTATTATTTAATTGATTCCCCACCCCATCCAAAGCAGGTTGAGATCTACAGTAAGTCATGAAACCACTTCTGTGGATCACATTAGATTTTTTAAACAAACAAACTACAGAAGAAAATACTGAATTATACTGTAGTACTTTTGTGTGTGGGCAGTACACACACATAAATAAAACTGAAATGACACCATAATGAAATTAATCAGCGGTCTCATATGGCTATTATTTGAAATATCTGTTTTACCAAGCAATTAAAGCAATCAGAACTCTCGTATTAAATAAAACAGTGAGACAGAGGAGGGGCATTAAAACTTCTGTCAGAATTTGATTCTAGGAACGTCAGGCTGCCAATTCCTCAAATGCTAAAATCAGCAAGTAAATGTCTAAGAATTCTGATCCTGAGGGGTTGTTAAAAAACAGTTAACCTTGCAGGGACACATGGATATTAGAAGCTTAGAATTCTTGTTTTTAAAATATGGTGCTAGATTGCAAGCCTAAAATATTAAGAGCTGTAAATACCTTGCCCAATGTCCCTCATTCTATAAAAGCAAAAGTAGTGATGTATCCCAGGTCATAGCCAATGAGTAACAAGGTTATGATTAGAACACATTAACATCTGTTTTTCAAATCCAGTGTTTCTGTATTAGAGAGCTTATTCAATCCAATTTCCTGTTAAATTGAAAATTCTCAGAATTTTGGAGCTAAGCATACACAACTGTTGCTTTAACTCCATGAATGTACCTACTATGAGCCTGATATTTTAACTTCTCTCTCCAATTCCTGCCATTCTAATTTCTTCCAAATCTTGATGCCAAGCCCCTAGCAGTATCACAGCAAGGAAAGATCAAGTGTTCTCACAAAAATCTCACCCAGTTCCTATTCTCAGGTATGCCCAGTTTTACACCTAAAGGCATTATGGTACTGCAATTTAAAAAAAAAAGTACTTGGAGAGTGAGATTATGGGTTCAATAATTTACTGAGCCATGTGGCTTATCTATCCCACTACTGGCAACTGAGGAATCCTTATCCCTGGATGGACTTTTCCCAGATTTGTACCACTGACAATTATGAGGAAGATCTGTGAAAAATGAGGTACCATAAAGCAGAAAAACAATTATCTGGTGGTTAGAGATACCATCTTTTTTTAAAAAAGTGATTTCATTTTAAGTGACTGGCCAGGACATTCTTGAATGTACAAACACTGACAAAACACATTTTTACTGGCATACATTTGTCCGTTAAACATGACCTTTTAGCTTGCTATACCTTTTATAAACTTTCATTACACAAATGAATGCCTACTACGTGCCAAGGCCTGTGATAGGTTTTAAACCTATGAAGCTGAAAAAGGTACAGTTTTCTGCCTGTAAAGATGGTGTAACACAGTAAAAGAGACATATGTAAATAAAAGGGTAAAGTGCAATACAGAATATGGTAAAGAATCAGGAGGAAATATATGAAATTCACATGGTGATTACCTATATAGTTATACCTCTAGAACTATCAGAAAACTTCACTTAAAAGGTAGCATTTGAACACAGAGAGATAGGACAATATTCTAAATGGTGAAACAGTATAAACAAAACTGAGAAAACATGGCTTGTACAAGAGAACCATGATAGTTAAATGTGACTGCAGCATATGATACTTGAAGTAGTAAACAAAGAATGTTGGAAAGAGATCGATAGGACCTTCAGTAGGGTTTCAGAATCAAGACAAGAGAGTCCAGAAGCTTAATTTCTATATACCAACACAATAATGTATACATTTAAAACTCTCTTGGAATGATATGCATGTAAGAGTATGACATCACTACCACCACCAACTCATACCCAAGTACTTCCTAAATACTTGACACCATTCTAAACACTTTACATGTCTTAATCATGTAATACTAATTCCAACCTTGTCATGCAAATTCTATTATTATCCCCATGTTACAGATGAGGCAAGGAGAGTAAAAAATCTGCTCTAAATCACCTCTCCTCGCAAAAATCCTGGCCGCACCTACACAATCTAAAGCTAAGTATCTTCTTTGCTATCCTGGCATAATTTTCAAGCTATTATTCTTATGGGGGCATAGGAAAAACCTAGATCCTACAAAGTAACCTAAATAAAGGTTACTTTTACTAAAGGGTAAAGGAGATCCTAAGAAGTCAAGAGGCAAAATGTCAACATACGTATTTTTTGTGCAAACTTGTCAGGAGGATCAATCAACTTCTCAGAGTTTTCTTTCTTTCTTTCTTTTTTTTTTTAAAAGACGGGGGTTTCACCATGTTGGTCAGGCTGGTCTTGAACTCCCGACCTTCGGTGATCCGCCCACCTTGGCCTCCAAAGTGCTTGGATTACAGGTGTGAGCCACCATGTCTGGTCCCTCACAGTTTTCTAAGAAGTGCTCAGAGAGGTAGAAGACCATGCCTCTAAAGGGAAAGAAAAATTTGAAGATATGGCAAAGGTGGACAAGACCTGTCATGAAAGAGAAATGAAAACCTATATCCCTCCTAAAGAGAAGACAAAAAAATTGTTCAAGGATCCCAATGCATCTAAGAGGCCTCCTTCAGCCTTTTTCCTGTTCTTTTCTGCGTATTGCACCAAAATCAAAGGAGAACATCCTGGCCTGTCCATTGATGTTGTGAAGAAACTGGGAGAGATGCAGAATAACACTGCTACAACTGTTTACAACAGCAAAGACCTGGAACCAACCCAAATGCCCATCGATGATCGACTGGACAGGGAAAATATGGCACATATACACCATGGAATACTATGCAGCCATCAAAAACGATGAGTTCGTGTCTTTTGTAGGGACATGGATGAACCTGGAAGCCATCATTCTCAGCAAACTGACAAAAAAACAGAAAATCAAACACCACATGTTCTCACTCATAAGTGGGTGTTGAACAATGAGAACACATGAACACAGGGAGGGGAGCACCACACACTGGGGTCTATCGGGGGAAAGTGGGGAGGGACACTGGGGGGTGGGGAGTTGGGGAGAGAGAGCACGAGGAGAAATGCCAGATATAGGTGATGCCGAGGAAGGCCAGCAAACCACACTGCCATGTGTGTACCTATGCAACAATCTTGCATGTTCTTCACATGTACCCCAAACCTAAAATGCCATTAAAAAAAAAAGTAACACTGCTGATGACAAGCAGCCTTATGAAAAGAAGGCTGCGAAGCTAAAGAAAAATATGAAAAGGACATTGCTGCCTGTCCTTGCTAAAGGAAAGTCTGATGCAGCGAAAAAGGGAGTTGTCAAAGCTGAAACAAGCAAGAAACAGAGGAAGATGAGGAAGAGGATGAGAATGAGGAAGACTAAGATGATGACGAATAAGTTGGTTTTAGTGCAGTTTTTTTTTCTTGTCTAGCATTAACCCCCTGTATACAACTCACTCCTTTTAAAGAAAAAAAATGAAATGTAAGGCTGTATAAAATTTTGTAAACTGTACAGTGTCTTTTTCGGTATAGTTAACACACTACCAAATGTGTCTTTAGATAGCCCTGTCCTGGTGGTATTTTCAACAGTCATTAACCCCCTTTGTACGGTGTGGGGGTTGTAAACTGGCATGGAAATTTAAAGCAGGTACACCGCACAAATTAGTTATGTATGGGGATGGTAGTTTTTTCATCTTCAGTTGTCTCTGATACAGCTTATACAAAATAATTGTTCTGTTAACTAAATACTACTTTGCAATTGCAAAAAAAAAAGTTGCCGTTGTTTTGTTGACATTCTGAATGCTTCTAAATAAATACAAATCTTTTTTTTTTTTTTTTTTTTTGAGACAGAGTCTCAGAGTCTCGCTTTGTTGCCAGTCACTAGGCTGGAGTGTAGTGGGGCAGGATCTCGGCTCACTGCAATCTCCACCTCCCAGGGCAAGCAATTCTCCTGCCTCAACCTCCTTAGTAGCTGGGACTACAGGCACATGCCACCATGCCCAGCTAATTTTTGTATTTTAGTAGAGACCGGGTTTCACTATGTTGGCCAGGATGGTCTCCATCTCTTGACCTTGTGATCTGCTTGGCTTGGCCTCCCAAAGTACTAGAATTACAGGCATGAGCCACCACACCTGGCTAGAATAGTAGTTTCTTTGAGATTGTGAAGGAAGATAACTACTAATGGGCATGGGGTTAAATGCAAGTGATACTTTGGGGAGATAAAAAAAAAAAAGTCATTTGTGGTGATAGTTGTACAACTCTGAATATATACTAAAAGCCATTGAACTGTACACTTTAAATGGGTAGATTTTATGATATGTGAATCATATCTTAATAAAGATATTAAGTGAAGAAAGGGAGAGGAGAAGCAAAGAGGGAAGTAAAGAAAGCCAGTCAGCAGCCTAAAGGTGCCATCAGAAAGCTGAAGTGGATCACAGAGCTTATTTAGGGAAATGGAAAGACCTGATCCCTAATATCTTTTCAAATCTCCAATGTAGCCATTCCAGGTATGTATATATTCCCTGAATATTCTGTGCCAAGAAAACAGATTTACAAAGACATTAGCTCTCCATGGTGTAATTATCCATGATGGGTTCCCTAATAGCTGGAGGACCTATACATCTCCTTCCCTGACTAGGTCCAGAAATTCATTCTTCCATAAAAGTGAAAAATTCCAGCCCAGTGGGTATAACAGGGAATATTCCTCTTTGCATGACTGCACATGAAAACATGAAGCTTTTCTATTTCAGATGCTAAGTCTTTTGTCTAAGATATAGCATAATGGATTATTTCATTAATTTTAAAAGTTGGAAGTCCCTTTTGTGAATATCAAAAAATTATGCTATATACCATAAATATGTACAATGTCAATTAAATTTTTTTAAGTTGGGAATCATTTTTAAAATGATATATATAAGCAAAGACTTTTTCTCATTGTCTACACTGTAATTCTCACAGAAACCAATGTAAAACGCATCACCTAGATTTTCCAGTTTTGCTATATTCTTTAAATCACAGTGCTATGGTTAGAATATGTCCCCCATAGTTCATGTGTTGGGAAATTAACCCCCAAAGCAACAGTGTAAAGATATGGGGCTTTTAAGAGATGATAGATTTTTGAGAGCAATATGCTCATGAACGGATTAAGAATATGATCATGAGAGGGGGTTAATCATAAAAGAGGGAAGTTTGGGCCAATTTCTTCTGTCCTTGTGCACTTGCTTCCATTTCCCACCCTTCCACCCTTCTAGTACGGAATGAGCCTTGCCAGATACCAATGCCACACTCTTGGACATCCCGGTCTCCAGAAGTGTAAGAAATAAATTTTTGTTGTGGTATTCTGTTACAATTGTAGAAAACAAGATAACACATGTAGTATGAAATTGAAAACACTTTAAAATTTAAATGTGAAGTGAGAACTTTATATCCTAACAAATTCATTCTAGATTTTTATGATCGTTTTCAAATATTTCACTATTTTCTTTGCTATCTCTAATTTGACAGCAATTATCGTGATATGAATCAGCTTTTCTGAATCTTTGCATATCAGTTGATTTACATTTCATAGAAAAATAACTCGGGTTACAATTATAGTTCATCAGCTACATATTATTTCATTATATTACAAAATTACAGTAATAATGGCAACTGATATAAATAGGTTTGGGAATACACACCGTTAACTCTTAGTAAGCAAAATTCAACTCAGGAGAAAAGTGTGCAAACATAACAGAATATCTCCTTAGCTGCAAGTATTATGAGGTCTGTGGGCATCAGTCAGTATATTTTACAGAAAAAAGTAGAAAGTATCAGTTAATCTCTTAAGTAGGTTAAATGGAAGCTGGTTAAATGCACATCTACCACATACTAAGTGCATATATGGTATAAAACTCCATGATGGGACCAAAATGCATTGGCACTTGATGATTTTAAATTCCAAGAGAAGCCTTGTACACAAGCTGATTCTATTTTTGAGTAGCCATCTATGAACCCAAACCCACTTAAGACATTTCTACATGGCTCATCTCTTATTCATAAGCTAGTGCTTGCTATTGGTATACTAGGAAATGAAGTCAGAAAAGCAAATAACCACATAAAACACCCAGAAAATCAGGACCTTCAACACAGAGTTTTTACAGAATGGAAATCTGTTTCGAAAAAAGGATGTTGCCCAATCCAGTGGGCCAAATGTGGTAGTGACAGGGAGCAGAGCTGGAGGCTTTCATGGAAATGGAGAGACCATTTAAGAGCCAATCAAGATAGCCTACATCCTTGACCACTGGCGTATTTTTTTTTCTCTAGATTTATGGAACATTTTATTACATGCTATTTTTGGTAATGAGGAGACAAAAGAGAATGTATCAAAGAGGATATCAATGGAGATTAACTTTTATCAGTATTTTGTAGGTTAAGCCAGTCTTACTTAGCTTTTAGACAATGCATTTGTGGCTTTGTCCTATCATTAAGCACACTGACATTTCTGATGTCTGATCTCCCGGAATGTCATTTCGTTACTGAAAAGAAATAATGAAGTACAAAGCTTCCTTTCTCAGAGATGTCTGACCTGCTAAACTGCAATTTAAGGAACACTGAGTGATAAAATTTCTGGAGAACAAAGAACTACTCCCTGTATGAGGTTTTCTGCCCTCATTCTTTGAAAGTACAATTGTCTTTCTTTAGAAACATTATAAAGGTAAACTGTTTCAAAAGCTTAATGACACCTTACTGAATTTCTATAAATAATCACATCTTGTTCTCTGATGTTAATAATTTAGTATTTTGTCCTTATATAACACAAGCATGACTTCATTAAAAAAAATCCTAAAATATCTATTCAGCATATGTAGTATACCTGATTTAACAGCCTTTTAAGGAAAGAATAGAATAGTGCACTGGAGTGAAGGAGTTTAAAATTAAATAGAAAGCAAAATCAAAAGAGATTACAAAAGGGAATATTTGTGCCTGTACTAACAAATATACTCACATGCAAGAAAGGATATTCCAAGAACACTAACATCTCAGAATTCCCTGAATAGAGCTTGACTTTTGACCCCAATGACCTTCCTTGTCTTCTCTACCTGGAAAATCCCATTTGTCTCTAGATTTAACTCAGTTGTCACCTTAGTGAAGCTCTCCTTCTTCCCCATATGGTTGGTCACCTCCTACTCCTTATTCCCACAGAGCAGTGCACTTATTTCTATAAGATTTACCACACTGTACTGTCATTGTTTCTGAATCTGTCATTTCTATTGTATTTTAGTCTTATGAAAACAAGGACAATATCTAAGTTTTATCTGCTCCAGGGTCTGGCAGTAAGCCTGATATATAATGGTCAATGGGCAACTATATTATAAAACGCATGAAACAGAAAAAGGAAAAGGAAAATGTTTGGTAAGAGGGGACAAAGCGAAGTTAACATATTGTTTAAGTGAAGTGGAAGAACACTGTGTATTCACTTTCTTGGGTAAAATGTATTACACACATAGATCTCTAAAAGCATGGAGGAGGGTAAGCATCCAGGAGTGAAACTTGTAAAGCAAATGGGAAGGAGAGCACTCCAGGCAGAGGAAATAGGCAAGCACATAATATATTGAATAGCTGAAAGGCAAAGGAAAGACGGGATTTGTAGGTGACTTTACAAGCAGTTTGTCATTGTAGCAGGATAAAGCAGGCAGGGGTTCAAAATGAGCCTAGACACTTAAAACGGTTGCATTTCATTGTACATCAACAGTAATTCAAAACAACTGATTTTAAAATGCAAGATCATGTAATATTTTTAATGCTGCCTTGTCTATTTTTCTGAAAGTGTCCTCTAAGCTGGTATTTGTTTCTTTGTATTTCTGGTAAATTGTTTCTCCATGACTATACTGTAAGGGTTCCTGAGGGAAAATACTGTATTACTCATCTTTGTATCTCGTATGGCACCTAACACAACACATAGCACACTGCAGGCACTCTATACTACTGTTTTTGGTAGTGGACTTAAGGGGCCCAGGAAAAGAAAGTGTGTGTGTGTGTGTGTGTGTGTGTGTGTGTGTGTGTGTGTGTGTGTATACATGCACCGATACAAGTCAGTGTGAAGACAAAAAATAGTATATACAAAAGTAAACAACCAATCTCTAATACACATGATCATCTCAGTTAATTCAATAAAAAAATGGAGGAAGACCTTGGAGAATTCAGAGCTTCACACTTTGGAAGACATCTCACAGACTAAACATGTAAGTAATGAATGCTAATGCATATCTTTATAGATGAATACAATGATTTTCTCACTTCAATTTATGTGCAAAACTTTTAAGATGTGAGTCTTTAATTGCTCAAGAGATCAAATACTACCTCAGAAAAATTTAGTTTCGAAAATCTATTTCCCAGTCTCTCCTTGCCCAGCCTCTTCAACAAGTTGGTGCCATAGGAAAAAAGTGGGAATTGTACCAGATGAAAGAAACTTAAGGGACATCATCACTAGATGATGATAGGGTAGTCTGGGATAGAATCCTGACTGGTCAAACAAGTTCTAAAGGATATGTGGGGGACAAATGTTAAATTTTACATATGGACCAGGTAATAAGTAAGATGTGAATTTATTGACATGGTGGTGACTGTTAAAAGAAGACTACAAAATAGCATGTAGAGTACAATTTATTTTGGTTTATAAAAACATATGTATTTAGAAATGAATATAAAACATGTACAATAGGCTATTAATAATGGGTATGTCTAGGTGGTTGGAAGATAGTGTTTGCATCTTGTCTGAGTGGTTGAATGATGGTGTTTTCATCTTGAATTTTATGTTTTCTTCTAATTTGCTACAATGTATACCTATTACTATTTAAATAATAAATATTTTCATTTAAAAAATTAGAGAACTACATAGCTTATTCTTTCTTTTACATGGATAGTTCTGCTTTAAAATAGTGTAGATTACAGTTTCCATTTTCAAGTTTGTTTTAAACTCTTCTTTCTCATAAGAAGAGGACATTTATCATTGTTTATCTGTAGTCACAAGGTATGATAGATTTGCTGAAATTACTTAAGAGCATTTTAATTAAGGAAAATTTTGTGTTGCTGTAGTTTATTCTTATTTTCTGTTGTTTTTGTTTTGGTTTCTGAGCATGATTTTTCACACAAGATGTCGTATCAGACAAGGTACCATATGTCGCCAAACCTCAGCAGGAGCAACTCAGAGTCTGTGAAACCAATTTAATGATGCTTTTCCATAAACTGACTTCCCTATGATCATTAAAATATGCACATATTTTAAGAAACCAATAATCAGGCAAACCTAATTAAGAAAGAGATAATTATGACTAACAAAAAGACTGGCAAATCACATTCAGAGATGTATATTTGAACGTTTGCCATGATTTTCATGTACAATTAATATAATAACTGCATCATAGGCTTTAATTCCTACATAATTAAGACATACTACATCAAGCCCTTAGAAGGAAAATCATTATTTTGGGCATTTTGCTTTTATTTCATATAGAAAGAGAATTTTCCTTCCATTCCAGATAGTTATGCCTAAAAAAAAAAAAAGTACCTTACCAATGCTGGCTCTTTTTACATGACATCAACATATATGGATAAAAAAATGAAATAAATAACTTATCTACTTATTTTGTCTTCCTAACACACTTATTTTAAAGCACCAAAAAAGTATGTCATGACTTCCAGTTAAAAATGGCTAAGCAAAGGAACTCCCCTCCTTCAAAACCAATAAAAAATAAACCAAAAAATTAAAGATGGAAGAAACTTACACAGTGACAACTACAATGCAAACTATGAAGGCACACCTAAACAATGGAAAGTGCTGTTACTACATCCACCTCCTCAGACATCAGGGGAAACAAGTGTCCCTAAAAGCTCAAGATAGATTAGGCTGCCAGGGGGAGAGGCCTATCCAGTGATTAGGGAGTCCCAGAGGTATATGTCTGGGGACAAGAGGACTAGGTGATAGTCACAGGGATTATATCTGGTGGCAATAAAGACACAGAAAAAGTCACAGAATGTCATGGGAGAGATGGATAAAACTTAAACCTTTTTTTACATCCTCATTTGTATTACCTCTAACCTAACCTTTGAGAGGTGAGTCTGACAGAGGAAAAGCAGCAAGATCATGAGATTACAAAGACAGCCTTTGACATTGGCAGCTTTGCTGGGCATGACATCACCTATTAAAGGCTAGATGCTAACAACACAAACCCACAGGGCAAAGAAAATGCGACCATTTGGTTGCCTTGAACAAAAGCCAAAACTGAAACTTCAGAATGCCCGAGTTCACATTCCCTTGGCCCCATGAGCAAAAGATGAAGAACATAACAAAAAGAAAAGCACAATGAAACAGGAAAAAATTTCAGGCAAATAGTTCTCCATGACCAAAGAAATTTTAGCTAGAAGAGCTCATAAAAGGAGAAACAAGTTTTTTAAAAAAGATAAAAATAATGTGACAAAGTTCAAATAAAAAAGTAAAAAAAACTGAAATGAAAAACAGAAGGGGAAATAAATGAAATGAATACAACTAAACTCACAATCAAAAACAAGGTAGACAGGATACAGTCATCAAAATGGGAGGTTAAGGGAAAAAAAAGACAACAAATATACATAATTGGTGTTTTAGAAGAAGAAAAAGAATTAATGTGGATAAACATTCAAATATATAATAGGCTTCATTGGTGATCGGGAAGAAACAAATGAAAACCTAAATGAAATACTAGATTACACTCATAATATTGGCAAAAAATTTAAGTTGTACAATAGTGGTTGTTGGTGTGCACATAGAACAATAAGGAGTTTCAGTCAGAGCTAGTGAGAATGTAATCTGGAATATGCATTCTGGAACATGTATCCATTTATCTAGTAAAGCTGAAGATAGACACACTGCTATGACCCTGCAATGCTACTTCGAGGTACACATGCTTAGATGCACAAGTATGCACATGGGAAAATCTTCATGATAGCTTTTTGAGCAATGCCAAAAGTACACCTTTTGTGGAATATTATCCAATGGGATACTATATATCAGGAGTCAGCAAATTTTTCCATAAAGAGCCGGACAGTAAATAAATATTTTAGGCTTTAAAAGTCTATGATCTCTGTTGCAAATATTCAACTCTGCCACTGTAGTGCAGATGAAGCAACAGCGAATAAATACATCAATGTACATGGCTGTGTTCCAATTACACTTTATTTATGGACAATTAAGTTTAAATGTCACAATTTTCACATGTCACAAAATATTACTTTTCTTTAGATCTTTTCCAACCAGTTAAAAGTGTAAAACACATTCTCAACTTACAAGTCATGTAAAAACAGGCAACAGGCTAGACGTGACCTACTGGCTATAGTTTACCAACCCATGCTATAAAGCAGTATAAAAATGTATAAAGTGCAACTATCTGTGCAAGATTAATATACCTTCAAACACAAGATTGGGTTATTTTAAAAAGTGATTAAGTTCAAAGAGAATATAATCTAAAGAAGAAAAACCACGATGTCAAATGACATAGAAAAAGCATTTAACAAAATCCAATATCCAGTTTGATCCAAAAAAAAAAAAAAAAAAAAAACTCAACAAACTAGGACTAGAAGGGAACTTCCTCAACTTGGTTTTTCAAAAATCTATAGATAACATGACATTTAATAGTGAGAAACTGGATGCCTTCTCCCTAAGATTCAGAACAAGATAAGAATGTCCTCTCCCACCATTCCTGTTCAACATCATATTGAAAGTCTCACTAGTACAAGAAGACAATAAAAGCAAGTAAGTATTATAAAACTGGAAAGCAAGAAATAACACTAACTTTACTGGCAGACGACATGGTTACCTATGTAGAAAATCTCAAAGAACTGACAAAAACAAGCCAACAACAACAACAAGACCTCCTGGAACTGAAACTAGTAAGCGAGTATAGGTCAGAGGATACACGATTAACATACAAAACATATACTGCCTTCCTATATACCAGCAATAAACAATTGGAATTTGAAATGTAAAAAATATCATTTACGATATCACCAAAAAAAGATATAAAATGCTTAGATATAAACCCAATATAATTGTTCTATATGTGGTAAACTACAAAACTCTGATAAAAGAAATCAAAGATGACCTAAATAGAGAGATGAGACATTCTGTGTTCACGGATTGGAAGTCTCAATATTGTTAAGATATCAGTTCTTCCCAACTTGATCTGTAGGTTTAATGAATTTTAACCAAAATCCCAGCAAGCTGCTTTATAAATCTCAGCAAACTGATTATGAAGTTTAAGTGGGAAGACAAAAGATCCAGACTAGCCAACGCAATACAGAAGAACAAATTTGGAGAAATCACACAACCCAATTTCTATAATTACTCCAAACTACAGTAATCAAGACAGTGTGGAATTAGTTAAAGAACACACACATATGCCTATGAAACAGAATATAGAGCTCAGAAATAGACCCGCACAAAGACAGTCAATAGATCTTTAACAAAGAAGTAAAGTCAATTCAGTAAAGTCAAGTCCTTTCAACAAACGGTACTGGGATAATTGGATGTCCATCTGTACCCTTCATCCCTCAAAAAAAACCCCACACAATTATTGTAGACATTGACATGTTTTACAAAAATTAATTCAAGAAATTGATACCTAAATGCAAAATCTCTCATTAGATTATTAGCATCCTGGCAAAGTCTTTCAAATACGTGACCACTGATCCTCATCTACAGTTTCCAAGTGGTGGGATAATCAATGGAAAATCCTAATATTTCAACACAGATTTTTTTAATGCAGCCCTTATTGTCTACAGGTATCAGTCTAAATGCTTTACATACATTGACTATTGACTCTCTTTATACTCACTTCATTTCCCTACGAGGTAGGAGTTATCACGTCCTCTTCTTACAAATGAGATAACTGAGGACCAAAGAGGTTATATGACTTGTCTAGTCTCATAGATGTAGCAAGTGGATAAGCTAGGATTCAAACCATGTCTGGCCCCAGATCCCACACTCTTAACATATTATATATACTAATGTCAACTCTCCTTAGAAGGCTGTATTTATCCACATAGTCTTGTCTCAGTAGAGTGTTCAAGATCACCACCTACTATTAGCCAAACCTGGTCCCCAGTGTCTCTCCAGCCTTATTGAAGGCTGGTCCTCTACTCACCTGCTATATCCTGCTGCTGACTACATATCTTCCTTCCCAAAATTACAATTCACTATACAGGGTTACCCTACCCAAACTGTGTCATCTATAATCATGTCACATTTATGAAGAGGGGTATTTTGGGTTGTTCTATTTTCAGTTACCAGACTTTGGTCCTTCTAAGCCTGAATTGAGGCAAGGGAGAAAAGAAAATCACTTAAACCGCAACTTTTTATGCTTGAAATAAATATTCTTTAATATCGAGCCATTAAAAGTACATTAGTCTCTTTTCAAGGGGTTCCTAGAGTGCACAATAATAAAAATTTTAAGAGGCAGTTCAATCCGTGTTTGGCCTAGATCCTAGAGTCTAGGGATTCAAGCAAAAGTCATCTATCTCCGCTTTTCCCCCAACTTGCTAGAAAATTGCAGAACAACCTCTTAGAACAACTCCTTTTGTTTGAAACATAGATAATTTTTTCTTTGACTTGGTAAAGAACTTGTTCCCAGTTACAGACAAATCTGAACTCTTCACAAAACAAGATTGTGGATCACAATAGCTGCAGTACCGCCTTGCCACCCAAGCAATTCTGAACCTGTATTTATAAAGTGTGAGATAATACAGATTAATTTGAAGTATTGACCTGATACCCTAATAGCAGGCAAAAGGGGTCCAAGACTAAGTGAGCTTAATATTATGCAATTCTGAACACACTGAAAGCTTGTTTAAATGCATATTTCTTCTTTTATAAATAATAGTAACCAAGGTGATCCATTTGAAAGCTGTCAAAGCTGACATAAAAATACAGAACTCTAACCAAGATTACAGTCAGTTTAGAGCGCTTCACGTCTCCTTTCTTTGATTTTGGTATGTTATATCTTCTTTACAGAGTTAACAATAATTACCTTGCATATGAGGTTTATTGGCTACTAAGTTGCTGAGATTTCAATGACAATATAAGGAGCTAAGAGATAAAAGAGATGGCTATCTAATTGTAAAACAAATGTAAGTTAAGCATACTATTATTTCCTCTTTGGAGGGAGCAAGGCATCTACAGTTTATCAATATGGTGAGGCTTTGAGAAGTAAGGTAAGGTGTCTCCAATGGCATGAAGCTTAGGAAGAAACTGGAACCAGAATCTGTATAGAGTGTGTGTGGCTCCAAAGCTTATGTCCCTCTCACTATACCAGGTGACTTCTGATGGAATTTTTGTGAAAATTCTGACTGCACACTGAGGACACTCAGAAATACGTCACCAGTGTAGATACATCATAGGAAGGTTTTTTTTTAACATTCACCAATGAGGACTGTATTTAAGACTTTCTACTTCTGAAATACACACAAATATATAATCGAGATACATAAATTTTAGATAAAGCTCTTTCATAGTTTTCCTCACAAATATATATTTATGTTTTCTCTTTCAGTGTGGAAAGCCCAGGAAGTGATGCATTCTCCCAGTCAACTACTAAGCCAAAGGGTCTTCTCTCCCATATGAATACTCTCTGAACACTGCCATTAAGCAACAGTAATTCTGGAATGAGTTCATGGGTTTCAGTCAGTCAGCGTTCCATAAACATTTATGAAGAGCCCTACTTATGCTAAGCCAAGCATTGGGATATGTAGACAAAAGGATAGTTTCTACTTTCAAAAAATCTGAATTAGAATTGGGAAGACACACAGTAAACAAATGACTATACTGGGATAAAAGCTATGGAATGCCACAAAACATCAAAGACAAGGACTTTAGCACACCATGAAAATGGCAGAATACCAGCAAAGGCTTCCAGTGTAGAATCTGGCCAAGCATATCTGGCAAGTACTCAGAAGCAAACAGCCAGCTATGACCAGAGCAACTTGGGGTGTGAATGTGTTAGAGGATATGGGAGCAATTTGGATATAAGGTCTAAGAGCTGAGCTGGGTCCAGATATTGTGGACTCAGAGAGTAGTACAGAGATGCCACTGCTGGGCTTGTGACCAGAGAATTAGCATGAACTGGGAGGTTTTAGGAAGACTGCTCTGAAGTAGAGAACAGTTTGGAATGGAGGAGATACTAGAGATAAGGAGAACATCAAGGTAGGTTCCCTAATCCTGGAAGTTCCATGTGAAATATTATGTGGATCTACGCTGATTATGTGTGTCTCAGTAACAGGGGATAGAGGACAGATAGGAGTATTTTGGAGAATAAATTGCCCAAATTTGTTGGCATTCTAGGATAATGCATAAAGAAGAATCTGGGATAACACACAGTATTCCAACCAGGGAAATTTTGATGCCTTCTCTCAAAGAACAGAGTTTGGTAAAAATGAAAAGGAATATCATTAGTTTTAGTTAATTTTTCCTTAATTTAAAAAAATCTGATTGTTTTATTTCTAACATTCCTAGTAGTGTAGCACTACTAAATAAGATTCCATTAGTTACAATGATAGTTGGTAACACCCATAGGATATTTTTAAAATAATAGTCAAGCAAATGGCTTGGTCCATACTCCCCAGAATAAAGAAATGCTGCAGAAAATGCACATAACCAAGAGTAAGAATTAAGGAAATAAATATACAAATAGGAGAACACATTTTGCAAGTGCACATATAAGAAAAGACCAAAATGAGCCTGACTCATACCTCAGTGGATTTACCTTCTTCAGCCAAAAATCATACTCAGTTTCCTACAGGAAGTTTGTACTATAAGTCCATGCTACCTCCCACTCTTTCTCCAAAGGGAACATTCAGATTTATCCTCCTCATGAACACTGACAAAAGACAAACCCTAACTAGAATTTAGAATTTATCTAAATTTAGAAGAAACAAGGAAGAACAGTGATCTCTAACTCAAATGCTCTTGAAAACGGTCAGATAACAGAAGTTGGTAAAGCAGCCTGGACACAATGTAATAGCGAGTGGTGAAGACTACAGCAAGTGAAAACATGCTTGTCCTCCACATCAGTGGTTTTAAAACACAGCTGCAAACCCCGTGTCACTCAGCTCATCAAGAAGAGTTGTCTATGACCATTCTGCTTGCATCTTGGCAGGCTTATGACTACTTCAACCAATACAGTGCAAGACAGGAGCACACTATGACTTCTGAGACTAGGTTCTAAAACGCCAGTTGGCTTTTGCCTTGTTCTTCTAGGACACTTGCCCTTGGATCACTGAGCCACACTGTAGGAGCCCTGAGGCTGCCATGCTGCAGAAGATACATGGAGAGAACACATAGAAATTCTGGAATCTGCACTGAAATTCAAGGGGTGCTCAAGGAACTCCAAACCATCCCAGCCTAGGCGTATGATACTTGAGTAAAGATACCTCCAGATGGTCCCAGCCCCCAGAATATATGTCTCCTCAGCAGAAGCCCCAGATGTTGTGGAGTAGAAACAAACCATCCCTACTATGCCTTGTCCAAATTCCTGATTCACAGAATCTATGAACATAATGAAAGACTGACGTTTTACAACACTAAGTGTTGAGATGGTTCGTTACATAAAAGTAGAAGGCCAGGACACCTCCACTAAAGAGGCAGCCACTGTGCTGTTCCCACAGACTGCTGCCACGTGGCTATGCTCGGTCAGTGTTAGGCGACCTTCCAGTTTACCAAGGGAAAACAGACACAGATTTGTATCTGAATTTGCCAACTGTCAAAACACCACTTGGGCCAAATAAAACATGATTGTGACGGTATTTGGCCCTTGGACCATGGTTGCAACTGCTCATGTAGTATGTAGATTATCTGGAGATAGGTATGTGCCTTCACAGATATTTACTTCCAACAAGCACACAGTCAGTGGTTCAGACCACCTTGCCATCTCTACTGTGCACCACACGGGCTTTTGTTGTTGCTTTTCTTTAGATAACATCAGGCAAGAATCAGCTCTCGTGAGGATTGACATATTTCCAAACACATTCCAGGATTTGCTCTACTTGTATATCTCTAACGGATTTTAAGGTCCATTTTCTAATACCTTTAAGTCATGATGATGACAAGAGACAGTAAGTTTGGAAGTCATAAATATAAGCTCAAGTGGCATGCCTCGAATCTATGACCTAAAAAGCAGGAATTCCATTGTTGAATAAAAAGTGAACCTTATACATAACAATAACTCAACAAAATGCAAATATATAAATAAATGAAGGAAGAAATAACCATCTCAACAAATGATTGATCTTACTTTCCCTTACACTGTATTTTGGCATCTCCACAAAGTCAAAATCATGACCTAACTTAGGTCCCCTTAAGTCTTAAACCAATGTAAAACTTTAACTCTGTAAAACAAACTACAAATTCCCCCAAGTTCTGATTACCAATGCAAACCTATTCATACAACTAGCTCATTATAATCCACTATAGATTAAAACTTTTGCCCAAAAGTATTAAACAACCAACAAAGAAGGCCATTCTCTGTGAACAATTCAGTATAAAGTTTTGCATACAAGTCAACATTTAGTGCTGAAAGAAAAAGGAAAAAAAAAAGAGAGAGAGAACAGACTTGTATTTGCAGTCTGTTTTCCCCAAATATCATCCAGGCCTAAATTAATCTTCTTGTAAGTAACTAGGATTCTATATGTTTGTCTGTTTGTTTTAATTTTCTTTATAAGGAGCACAGAAAAGAAGTCACATGAGACTCTGGAAGAATGTTTACTTTCAAAGAGGTTGTGTAACAAATTAGCATTCTATTTACTTTCTGTGAAATCACTGTACCATAGCCATCTGTACTAGTAAGCTAGATATAAATTATGATATCAAGATTGAATATTAGAAAAGACTTGGAAATGTACTGAGGCAGCAAATTCAAATCCACCACCAGGCCTTCAGAGCAGGGTGGCTCAGAATAGCCACATTTGACACGATGACCAAAAGATTCCTTCCTTTCCTTTCGGGCTGCCTGAGTTAGACCAGACCCTGTATGCACAAAGATATCCTTGAGAAAGGTGAAGATTGCCTGCTTCCCCTTAGCTGGATTATAAATGAAGAGTTTTTGAGTTATGATGTGGGGAACCAAGGAAATTGTGTTTTCTACAGTATTTATAAATGCATGCTAAAGATCATGACATGCTAAGAATTTACAAGATGAGATGAAACATCCTGAGACGAATCCCAGGCTGCCAGCTCTTCTAATAAAACTTATAATATTCCCTTTACCGTGTCTGCCCTTTACCACATGTGCTGGGTGAGTCTAAAAGAGGAAAAGGAAGAGAAAGCTTGAAAAAAAATATTCTGAAGTCTATAAAATCACTGTGAAAGCTTCTCTCTCTAGTCAAGTTGGTTTTAAGACATTTCTTGACCTTACGACGGGCAAGTGGTTCACCATTCACCAAGTGCCCAATAATTATCCCAAGATCCTGCTCACCAAACCAGGCACTTCTTGATTTAAATCAACACAGAATTCCAGGAGATGTGACTACAAGGAATAAAAGATACAGTGTTGTAACCTACATCACTACTTTAAAACACTCTGCTGCAGTGGAACTATATCTTCAGTAAGTTACCAAAGTCAAATCAGTTGATGTATGTATCTGGATGTGTGTGCAATGGGGTGATAGTGAGAGACTGTGCTAAATAAAACAAAACTTCATTGTATCAACAAAATTAGAAATTTAGTTTCTTCTGAGCTAATGATATTTGGTATCTTGAATACTATAAAAATCAGTCCTTAAGAAAAAATATAACTTATATTCTTAAGAGAACCTCAGAATTGAAACCAGAAATGCAACTAAGAAACCTAAAACTTGAACTCACCGTTTTTGAATGGCAATCCACTGATGTCACAATAAAAGTCACAAGTCAATAAAACAAGAATTATGTCCAAATAGTTCCAGCGTGAAAAATGGAGGTTCAAACAGGAAAAGGCTGAGTTGGTGGATTCGAATACGAATATTATGTTTCCTAGTAAAAGTTTATTGTTTCTTATAGTAACCATTCAATATTACCAGCACCTCAGCAGCTATAGGTAGAAGATACCAAAAGCTTGGTTTTCTTTAAAGAATTTACATTTTGTTTCCTTTACAGTCCCAGAAGGCATGATGAAATAAAGAACAGATAGTGGACATGAAGGAGGAAAAACTGAAGGTGAAAGTTTTCAAAGATACACCAGTTTATATATCTATCTCTGAAAAACGAAAGTCCTATGCCTATAAATTAACTTGACTATATGTTTTTCGTAACACACCTGTAACTGTAGCTGAAATCAGATGACAACAAGAATCAAAAAATAATGTTATCTGGGACCATCCATTTACTGATCTAGAAATCTGTCTCAAGTGTCCAAATGTTTGCTTCTTTTGGTGTCACTGGGTAATACCAGAGGTTTTCAAGTCAGCTTTGTTCAATTAAGAGCTTAAGCAGAAACGGGAACAAACAAACATTCAAATGTAGAGTTGCTTCAGTTGAAGCTGGAGCTGTTCTTGGGACGAATGGGGTGGCAGAGCCTGCCTACTCCTCCCTATGCACTCCCAACTGCCAGAAGGAGGCTCCACAGACCTTCCAGGGCTCAGGGGAGCACAGTGTGAAAACAATCTGAGACTTAAGATAGAACACAACAAGCTAAAGCAAAGTCAAAATACTGAAGTGGAAAAACATCAAAATAAATGAAATGTAAAAGCTAAATTAATTTTACTATACTAGACTAGCCAAAGGGTCCACAAGGTTGCAAGATTATTTGTCTACTTTTATTGTTTAAACAGAATTAGCTTATTGATTTTCACTTAGTAGAATATTTAGAATATTTCTGCCTCCCAGCCAACTAGGTCCTATTTTCCCCAAAAACCATTACATCTTCATTATTGACTCAGAAGATATTAGTCAGAAGATGGATTTTCTTAACTGATGACTTCTTCATTGTAAAAATTCTCCAGTAATTCAGTATAAACTTTACTAGAAAAATAAAATAACTGAAAAGGGCTTAAATGATGGCACAAATCCAGGAACATAAAGCCCTCAAGCACTGATCATTGTAAAACCTCTTTGTTCAGGAACCCTTAATGCTATGGATTGAATATGTTCCCCAAAGTTTACATGTTAGAAATGTAATTCCCAACACAGCAGCGCTGGGAGGTGGGGCCTAATAAGAGGTGATTAGGTCCTGAGGGCTCTGCCTTCATGAAGGGATTAATATCATCATCATGGGAGTGGGTTAGTTATCAAGAGAATGGGCCTGTTATAGAAGCAAGTTTGGCTCTCTCTTGCTTGCTTGCCCTCTTGTGCCCTCTTGTCCTCTTGTCTTCTACCATGGGATGATGCTTCTTTTTCTCTCTCTTTTTTTTTTTTTTTTTTTTTTTTTTTTGTAATTTTTTAATCTTGTTGCCCAGGCTGGATTGCAATAGCGTGATCTTGGCTCACTGCAACCTCCGCTTCCCGGGTTCAAGTGATTCTCCTGCCTCAGCTTCCCTAATAGCTGAGATTATAGTGCCCACCATCACACCCAGCTAATTTCTTTGTATTTTTAGTAGAGAGGGGGTTTCACCATGTTGGTAAGGCTAGTCTTGAACTCCTGACCTCCAGTGATCCACCCTCTTCAGCCTCCCAAAGTTCTGGGATTACAGGCATGAGCCACCACACCTGGCTTATTTGCTTCTTAACCACACATCTTTATTGTTACTTACCTCCTCCCATGGACATGTCAGAGCATGAACACATCACACAATACCTACTACCAAGCTGAACCCACATGGAATACACAATAAATATTTGTTAAATAAATGGGTATGTGTTTATTCTCAATCTCTCATCTACACATGGAACAGTGCAGAGAAATACAAAGCAAACGAGATACAAGCAGAATTTGGTTTCCTAATACTGCCCACATCCATGAGTCTTATCAGCTCATGCTTCCCCTCATTGCCATTTATGTTTCTTTTACTATGTTGTTTATCTCAGGACACACTCTGATTAGCCTTTAATTTGTTTTAATAAATCTCTATTATCCCTGACATTATTTAGCATGCATGGCTGACTAGTCAACGCAATGATTTATAATGAAATTGCCATAGATTTTGCCCTTCCCTTTAGTATTAATGCTACCCTCCCCATTTCACTGAAGAGCCTTACTCCAAACCAGTTCAAGTATCAGCTGTAAAGTAATAGAAGTAAAGTGCCAAAGAAAGGAGAAAATGTCTTATCTTTTGCCCAAAGTTTCCAGGAAAAAAAAAATCATCAAAACCCATTTAAATGGGACATAACCAAAACATACGAAGAACCTGGTGCCACTGTTTTGTCACTAGATTACTCTCTTTCAAACTTGAATTCATAAGCCTTACTCTTTCATCCAGTACAAAGACAGTAAAGAGACCCAAGAAAATCAAGTCTACAATGGAGTAGAAAGGAAAATCCTTCTCTCTGATTTTCCAGAGCCCTATCCTACTAAGGAACATGGAGAAATATGACAGAATAGACATAGAATGCACATGTTATACACATGGCTAGTCCATTTGTAGTCTGCCATCTGAGACCTGACCAAGCAAAAGAAAGCTACTATCCACAAATTTTAGAAGTATACAAATTACAAATCCCGAGTCACTTCTACTACAGTCTCTTTAGCTCCCTGTTTCCCAAGAGGTGTTCAGACTCATCACTGTGGTGCTTCAAAGAAGATGTGGTTTATTCTGATATTGTAGATGAATTGCTGCAATCCTGACAGGTTCCCAACCAGGCACAGGAGTGCAGAGAGAATTTAGAACAATGGTTCTTTATAGGTCATGCCCGTGCATGGTAAGCTTTCCACCCATATATAGAATTTTTGTCAGAACAAACACATCCTCATTGCTCCATGCCAGAAGTCCAGGCACAGGTGCACAGCCCCTGGAGGAAGTCAGGTGAGTAGCAGGTAGGGAGAGGAGTGGCCAGTCCAAGCCAATTAGACATACAGGTAGATGAATCTCCTTTCTTCCTTTCCTGGTAAGAGGAAGGACAAGAAGCTGGAAGCAGCATGGAATGCGGTTTCTGGCTTCTTCACCCAGAGCCTGCCTAAGTAAAACTGAGTTAACACTGTGGCTTCTATTAACCTACAAACCCATGTGAAATTAGACTTTCTATGATGGCTGGGATTAAAAAAATAAGGTCTTAAGACATGTCCAGCACTATAACTGGACCTTGTGTTGCACTGTGGAATCCAAACACTCCATTATATGTTATTATTCCGAAACAATGAAGAGACATGTAAGAATACAAGGTTAGGGAGGGGCTCAAGATGGCGCGGTGAGAACAACCCAGGATTGAAGCTCTCGGTGAATGCACAGAGGGTGAGTCAGGGCCGCATTTCCAGATGGATCTTTGTTGCCCACAGAATGGGGATATTCCCAGGTATCAGAGAGACGCGGGGTGCCAGCACAGAGATTTTGGCTGGTGCAGCTGGCGGCCAACGCTGCAGTGGCGCGGCACTCCACAGCTGCGCTC
>CAUYOR010079590.1:0-35633 GCA_963573925.1 Callimico goeldii
CGCCTGTAATCCCAGCTACTCAGGAGGCTGAGGCAGGAGAATTGCCTGAACCCAGGAGGCGGAGGTAGCGGTGAGCCGAGATTGCGCCATTGCACTCCAGCCTGGGTAACGAGAGCGAAACTCCATCTCAAAAAAAAAAAAAAAAAAAAGAAAAGAAAATTGCAAGTCTACATTCTTGCATTATTTTATATTTACTTTCCATAATTGCTTGCTTTTCTCCACTGGAATGCAAACAAGAGGTCAAAGGTTTCGCTGATTCAAAACTGTTTCTCAAGACCTGAAAAAGTACCTGGCGTGTAGTGGGAGCTCTAGGATCATTTGCTGAGTGAATTAGTTTTGTTGTTGATTATTTCCAAATTCATTAAATATTACTAAAAAATGCTAAATGTGTGGTTGTTGACTCTTACTAGTGATTATTCTGATAAATTATTAAAATTATTGAAGACATTAAAGTATTTGTTTTTTGTCAAGAAACAGCATTATCTTTCATATCAATATTTTCCAATAAAATGTTTTTTTAATTACTCTGTAGATAATTTAAAATTTTAGTACTGATTTTCTCTTCCATATTTTCTAATTACCATAGCATAATTTATAATTTGTTTCTGCTCTTTCCTACAATAGTTAAGAAAATGTTTCCAATTTTCATAGAAATATGTTTTCTGACTGCTGAAAGAATATTGACTTCTAGTATAATTGTATCACAACCAGAAAATATTGCCTGTAAAATTGCTAATAGAGGAACTTGTTAACATAATTACTCTCTGGAGAAGGGAAGTGTATGCATATTACATGCCTTTACATTTTCAATCTATTTTTAGTCTTTTTTTATAGACAATCTAAAAGGTATATAAGCATTTTTTACTAAAATTGTCTGAGGGCTTTATGGTGTTCAAGGTTTAAAAATATTAAATCCTCTATTTCTAGTTGCTTTATAGTGCTGCTACCATTTTGCTTTGTGCCATTAGTCCCCACTTCCCACAATGTTGCACTGGGAATCATTTGTCTAACAAATAAATTTTGCAGGGAACACGTGCACACCATTTGAAGGAAATGAAGTAAACTTTACTGAAGTAGTATATCTCAGAGCATGTTAGAACAAGTTTTTAAAACTGCATATTTTTCCTGCTAAAATTAAATTGGACATTAATTCATTCTTGCAAGTGACAAAAGAGAAAATCCTGAGCATTATTGAGACAATCTGTAGGGACAGCCTGTAATCCAAACATCTTCATGGCCTTTTCTAATACTTTATCAATGGCTTCAAACCAGAAATTGCAATTCTAGTATGTAAACAAAAGATAGGCTGGCAGATTGTTTCACTGCATGAATTCTAGCATTTGGCTGCACAATATCAGGAGACATTAAAAATAAAAATGTTTTTAAAAACATAGCTTAAAATGAAAGTATTGCCTTACAAATAAAGCGGCTTAACGGATATGCCCCTCCCTTAAGGGAAAACAACAATATAAACAACAAAATTCTTTCTACAGAAATACTTACTAATATCATGAATAAAATAGCCATGGAAAATTAATTGTGGCATCTTTAAAAAGCAATAGAAACCCTTTCCTGAAGGGATATGAATGCATTCCAAGCAAAACTGTGTGCCCAGTGTTCAATTATTTTCTTAAAACAACTAAGATCAAAGACTCACAACTGGACATAAATTAGGACCATAATCCTACCATTCTTTGTATCACTTTCTATAAGTCATAAGATTACTTTAAAGAATAAATCTAAAGAGATTTAGATTTAAATTTCCTCTCGAATTCTCCCCTTAAAAAAATCTGTAACGAACTTTTGACCTTAGCAAATATATGTTCCTTATTTGTAATATCACTCCCAAAAAAATCTTAATAGGTGAAAGCTATAAAAATTTAATGGTGAAGTCAAAACTCTTCATATGTGACCCTTCCTACAAATTCATGAGAAATATTTTATTCACGGATTATTAGTATATCAATTGAACCCAAAACAAAAAAAAAATGACTGAAGCCTATTATAGAATATTTCATAGAAAAGTGACTATGGTAATTAGGTTTTTAACGCTCATGTTTTCCACTGCTGAAAAAGTTTCTTGAGTTTATGAGCTATAAACAAGTTTGTAATGCTTTACTTTTTATGGGTACTAACTCAAATACTATTCTGTCTTCAGTAGCTCTTGGGGTCACCCATTTTTGGTTGAGTGGTAGACTTGTTCTTCCTTCTTTATTTTCACATAGATACACAATCAATATTTGTCTGCACATGGGAGAATCAACAATATCCCTGGACTGACATACCAATAGGGTTTACAGAAACTTCCTGTATTCTAATACATCAGCAACCAACACCTAAGAATCTAACATTCTCTTATGATTCTTACTTAATAAAATACATAAATGACATATTGCTATTTACAAAACAACAAGATTCTCTGACTTTTTTTTGTTAAATACTTTACCTAAGGAACAGCAAAAGTATTCAAAAAGAAACTTAAATTCTGCCAAGAAAAACAAATGTGTTATTTAGAATATGATATATTCTAAGAAGGTATGTAATCCAAAGAGATTATAGTCTATCCCAAATTTTCCTGAATTAATTACCAAAAAAACAGCTTTGCAGGCATTTAAAACTGGCTAAACATTGTAGATTCCAAACACCAAATTTTTCTGAGGTCCCATTCTTTTCATATAATCTAATCAAGTTTTCTATTTTTGAAACTCTATCAGAGGAAAGTAAACATGAGAGGCCTTTTTTAAATTAAAGAACACTTAAAAATAGTGACATATATAGCATATTTGTTCCTAAAAGGATAGTTTTTTGAAAACTTACCTCCAAAATGAAATAGTTATACATAATAATAATGTACAGGAAAGAAATGTAGACAGTGATTACATTTTGCATAAATTTGCATATATAATAATGCCAGGAAATTTGGAGAAAGACAAATATGAAAGTAAACATTACAGTAAAAGGACAGAGTTAATAATTATTTTATTTTTTGTAAATGATGAAAATATGTACCTATATATTGGTCTGTTGCAGTAATGGATAATAATATTATACTATATTTTTTCCTCTGAGACCAATTGGTCTCTATGTTGTTGTTGAGTATCTTCATCATGCTGTTCTTCACTTCGTACCTCCTTTTGTCACCTAAGGAAAGGCAACACTCTTATTTTTCTCACATTATAGTTTGCAATCTAAATCTAATTAAAGCCCACATTTGTCATATGCCATGTAATTCTAATGACATAAATTTACTAACTATGCCTTTCACCACTTCGAAGGCATATTGTATTTTCTTCCACAGGTTCCCACTGATATATAAATTGTCCTGTCATTAGTAACCTCAACCTTTAATCTTGTAAAAATTGGCTTTCTCCTCTACTCTTGGTCAAGAAAATACTCTCACTCAAGTAATACTAGAGTTATCAGCAGAAAACAGCTCACCAGTGAAAATAAATACTGCAATTATCATCTTTGCTGTAGTTATTCTCTTAAGAGAATTTTTACCTTGTAGTTACTACTTATTTTCACTCAGAAAATTTGCCTGCATTCAGATACTAGTAATTGGCTTGCTTTCCTAGTAATAACTATACTTACACTCTCAATCCTTTCTGTGCCCACTAGAGTACAACATCTCATATGGAAACTAGGCTTACCTGGCTTATTGCATACACATCTGTCCTGTGTGTAATATTTCAGGCAATTGTAATATTTCATAGATCTAAAACTACTGTCATATATTTTTCTTAAAAAGATACTCAAAAGTAAGGCAAGCATACAGGAAGAGTAACTTACTCCCTCTTTATACATAATGTATAAGCCACATTTTCAATGATACAATAATAAAACTGGAATTTTTTTTTCAAATTTGGGGTTTCTGAACCTAGGAAAAGAAATCAATTACAGTATTTATGTTTTAGAGATTCTCAAAATTCCTTTGTACTGATTAACTGGTTTCATAAACCAGTGGATATCCCTTGATTCCTCTTCATTAACCAAGAAAGAATTTGGCCAATCTCAGTGGCTCACACCTGTAATCGCAGCACTTTGGGAGGGCGAGGAGGGGGAATCACAAGGTCAGGAGTTCGAGGCCAGCTCGGCCGACGTGGTAAAACCCCGCCTCTACCAAAAATACAAAAATTAGCTAGATGTGATGGTGGGAACCTGCAATCCCAGCTACTTTGGAGGCTGAGGCAGAGAATTGCTTGAACCCGGGAGGCAGAGGATGCAGTGAGCCAAGATCATACCATCACACTCTGCCCTTGACAACAAGGCGAGACTCCATCTCAAAAAAAAAAAAAAAAAAAAAGAGAAAAAGAAAGGAGAGAAAAGAATTTGTGCTATATAAAATTCCAACTGAACTTATATAAATATGTGACTTCTCTAAAATAAAGGAACAATCGAGTCTAAAAAAATAATCTAGCTAGATGTTAGAACACCTGTTAATAAGTGGTATTTGTTGTCTAGGCCCTAACTTCATAGCTTATTACAGAAACAAATCAACCTTTCAGTTTTGTAACTGCAAGGATTTTAGCTGGCCAATGTTTGCTGTTTAGAGTTGTGATAATAATATATATAAAGCCATTGTCATATTAGATAATTCAGCAATTTAACGTGATATAAAAGGAATCGGAGGGACACACCCTTCTCCAACTATAGACAGTAACTTTTTCATCAACACAGTCTTCAAAACCATGTGAATCTGTCCTCAACAAATTAAAATCCTATGGCCTGAATGTAGCCTGATATCACCTGCTGTTAGCCAAACAAAAAAAGGATGGCTGAGGGAGGAAGAAAAATATCCCTTATAGGATCCAGTTGAGAACAGAAGAAAAACAGCATGGAGTCTTTCCTACTAGACATGAGCAATTTTACAAAATATAAACAGTATATGAGGACTCTTCACAGACTTGATGGAACGAAGATGAAACAAGACCCAAACAAGAACACTGTATATTCATTGTTAAGAGATGTCTGAACATAGCCAAATAAAAGGGTACCACTACGCCATGACAAACCCCAAATAATTGTCTTTCACTGGAGATATACATGATAATTAATAGATAGATAGATAGATGAATATGTGTGTAAACATGTATACATATACTTATACACACATCACACACACACACACACACACACACACACACACACACACACACACACAATCAAATCTCTTCCTTTCCTCCTAGTGCCTAAGCTGGAATAGACCCCTGCTTCCTTGAGTGCTCTCTCATGTTCCATGTCATTTAATTATTGGCTCACACCTTATAATATCCTCTCTTTACAGAGACATCTCTTGACTCTTCCAATTGTATTGCTATAGCAAAATAATCAATTTTAACTGTGATTGATTCCAGCTGTGGTTTTATGGGTATTTGGCCCTGAGCAATAGTTATATCGATGACTGACTGAATAAGAGGACACTAAAAATATAATATATGGATATTCTGATTAGGTGATACTTAATCGAGTTTGGTTGGCAGAAATTTCAATCAAGTTACACTCATTTTCCAGACCTAAGCCAGTTAGCAAAGATCAACTCAAATGGAGTTGGGTCTTTTTGAAGCAGAATCCTGCACTGTGGCAATAGTTGCATTTAGTACACCTTTCCTCTCCCAATATGTGGCCATTTACCTTTGAGTCTGTTCAAAATAAGTAGTTATCATTGTAATATAAGACATTTTCTGTCATAAAATAAGCAATGACTTTTTCCCCCTTGGGAAAAAGACATTTCTAGTAAAGATATTTCAAGCCCTGCTCATAGGGCTTTTGCCATAAGGTTTTATTTATTGCCCTGATTTCCCATTTAAACATCATCTCTGATGAGGGACAGATCGTTTGACCAAGGGAGTGCAGACAACGGGTCACACCCATCGAATTATTTTACCATGTGCTCCATGATTCAAAAGCAGCTGGTTTGACAGAATTGTGTTATGACCCATAGGATGCTCAACTTCAATGCTAGCTGGCAGACAACTTCCTATAAGATTGGAGTACTTTCCCAGATAATTCAGTTTGTAACATAATCAGTAACCAATAAAGGATGCTGTCTCTTCCATAGCCAGAATATAGATCCACAAACCAAGGGATTTAAGATAACCATGGTCCTTTTCACTGCTATATCAAACAAGCCATTAGTTTCCACAGGTTTAAAGGTTCTATTGTGTACACAGAAATGCTTCCACCATGGAATATGGCAATTAAATCATCCTTTTAGAATCTGAGACAGCTCTCTGGCCATTACAGGTTCCCCATGCCACCTATAACAGTGTGAATCTCAACACATGGGTAGCTGGTTTGTCCAAATTTCTAAGCAGAAAATGAGCTACTCTCTTCTTATAGTCTCTTGCCCAGTATTCTTTGTCAATTGAAAAACAATGAAACTGTATAAAGACAATGCTAACAAGGATTCAGATGTTACAGCAATTTTGGTCATGTAGTCAGAGAATCAGGTGCATCTCAGGTAATGGCAGAGCGTAAAGAAAACATAGGGTATGTGGTAGAAGCATATCAATTCAAGCCTTATATTCAGCTGCAGTAGCTATGTTTTATGTTATTTATTTATGGCTCATCCTTTTTATTTACTATTTTACATGAAGGACACCAATGGTGAATAATATTTGTATTTCAGTTGAAAATGTGACTTAATTGCCAACATCCCATAGGATATGTAACTAATGAAATGTTATGTACCTTCTATTTTGGGGATAAAAGTGTACACTCAAAGAATAATAATATTTTATTTTAATTGATGCATAATAGAGGTATAGAATTTCATGATACATGTAATATTATTATGCATTCATATAGTGTGTAAAGATCAAAGCAGGGTAATTGAGATATCCACCACCTTAAATATTTATCCACCACCTTAAATATTTATCTTTATGCTAAAATCATTTGACTAATCATTTGAATTAGTCTCTTCTAGCAATCTGGAAATATACTAAAGATTATTGTTAATTATAATAAGAATGTTTCCTGACAGACAAAATATCAGGTCTGAAAGCGATACTTGATGTTATTCTCTACTTTCTGCATCCTGTTCTTTGACTGAGAGGTGGATCCTTATTGGCCACATCAATGGATTGATTACTTTCCATTTTATGATGAGATTTTAACAAAAAGACATGCTGACAGGAGACTCAGAGAGTGAGAAAAGAGAGAGTTAGAGGTACTTAGTCTCCCAACTCTCTCCTATTCTGCCATATCTCTGTGCATTGCTTGTGTTAATCTCATGAAAGACAGAATTGTTGCCAAGTGATCCTTTCCACACAGCTCTCCCTGTCTCTTTATTTTCCCCTCTCTTTATAAATGGGCACTGTATCATCCCTTGCTTTTTCTTATGGTCTGCCCCACATCTGTGTAACTACTTTAATTCACTTCAGATGACTCAATTTTAGAATATTAGGGAGTACCATTGCTTTTCTTCTAAAACCTTGATACACAGATGTCATCAAACCAGTTTCATCATATTTTTACACATACTGGATATTCATGACTTTTTCAACTCTTAGAGTGGTTTCTTTCACTCTCCAACAAATTATGATTAAATATATGTTATCTGCACTAAATAATTAATTTTTCTATACTCCATGAACTATGTTTTCTATTATTTATTTAAGGCTCCCCTTTTTTATTTTCTATTTTACATGAAGAACATCAATGGCGAATAATGTTTATATTTCAGTTGAAAATGTGACCTAATTGCCAACACCTCACTAGATATGGTAGCTAATGAGACGTTTTATCTCTTTTATTTGGGGAATAAAAATTATACATTTCATAATTAATTTATTTACCTCTTCCCCTCTTTATCATTTCAACATTTTTGAGATTTTCAAATACAGTTTAAAATTGTTTGTCCCAGTCCCTCATTTTGTTTTGTAAAAAAAAATATGAACTCTGCCTCAAAAATATTTACTGCCTCTTTTCAAATTCACATTTGTATACTCAACACATATTTACTGAGCATCTACTCCATGCAAGAAACTGCTCTAGGCATTGCAAATATAATAGTAAACAAAATAGACTAAGGACTCCTAAGGGGCTAATATTCTAGTAGGGAGAAAAATCATATCACATAAACATAGAAATAAATGTGTAATTTAGTCACATTAACATTTTTGTCCATTTTGATTAAATGTTATATTTAAAATATATTGATGATGCATTTACCATTTTTCAAAATCTATACAATATACAACACAAAGAGTAAACCTGAATGAAATCTGTAAACCTCAGTTGGTAATACATTAATATTGATTCATATACCATAACAAAAGTAGCACACTAATGCAAGGTGTTAATTATAAATTGTTTCTCCTTCTCCTTTATTCAGTTGTTTTTCTCCTCATTCTAAATCAAGAGTATTCTTTTTTGTTAATATAAGAAACAATAAGATTATATTGTTTGCTTAATTGTTTCAAGAACTCAAACATATTACCAAGGAGCCAGATTTCTTCTTAGTTTTTTTAAATCATGAAATACTTTAGACTTTTAGTACATTCTAAGAAATAATAGAATATGTCCACAAGCACCCACTGCTTATCTTAAATAAAATTTCAAAAAAATATATTTGAAGGTTTTGCACCTACCTCAATCTTATTACTCAAATATCATATGAATAAGAAGTATCATGAATTGCATTAATCATGTTTACACAGTCATTTCATTTATTAACTACATGTATTTCTAACAAAAATACTCTGTATATATTATATACATATTTATAATGCTTAGAGATATTTGTATATATTTATATAAATACTATCACATTAGATATGTTCTTCTTTTCAACACTATTAGTTTTGTGTAATTCATACATAAACATGCAGAAAGTATAACTTTGTATACCCATCTGATAGCCATTGGAATGCTCTCCATATAAAACTATCCATACTTATTATAAAAGTAACAACCAGCTCTCCACACACACACACACACACACACAATATATATATATATATATATATATATATATATATACTTATTATAAACGTTATTGATGTTAAAGCATTGTAGCAAATACTTTACAAATAAGACTAGAATGCAAATTATACTTCACTGATAATTTCAAGTAGTCAACTTGTCAAGTGATTCTTAGAGAATGCTATTATTGATTTTGGTGAAATGCTCATATCTGTAGTGTAGTAGAACAAAATTTTCCTCTACTTTCTAGAATTTTTCAGTTGGACATGACAGTTACATTGAGAAAAGACAGATCAATAGAAAAAAAGGTTACAATTTATTTGATACAAGTTTTATGCTCAGTGAAGACTTCATAATGAAGTTAAAACCCAATGACACAGAGTTGAACACTTGTAAACTGAATTAGACCAAAAGAAAGCAAATCGTGAAAATGTGGCAAGGTTAAGGAACTAGGGCTACAGTAGTTAATTGGGTGGGCAAGTTACTAGGAACATGAGGATTAGTTTAATAAAGTTTGTTTTTACAGATTTTTCTAGCCTCAACTTCCCAACCTCAATGATAAGAATGTATAGTCCTGGAATAAGGCAAACATCTTTCCTATTAGAATTTTATTTCCTGCTTTTTTAAATAACAGAAGGAAGGTCAGAATGGTTATCTTGCATCTGCTGTTTTTCAAGTGCCTCTGACTCAAAATACTTAGTGTGCCAGAGCGGCATATTTTGAGGTGGCATATTCTGACTTCTTTCAATAGACAGTCTATGGCTACACCAGATGAACATGGGTAGTTTTGACACTACATTTTGTTGATATTTTCTTTGCATTAACAAGTGAGAGAAAAATGAAATTACAAAGCCATATGTTAGACGTTCGCTTGTTCATTGAACACGTGTGTTATTAATTTGCTAAACATATTATAATTTTCAAACACTGGAAAGACGTCTCTTCAAATCTTTTGTGCTATTTACAATATAATGATTAAAGTTAAGAGAGTTTTGAGTTTAATCTATGCTATTAACATATTCTTCAGTCCTCATTTGTAGCATTTTCCAATTTCAGGCTGCTAAACTAGTATTAGTGACAACCAGGCTGTGAAAGTCTTGCAGAGTCCAAAAATGCATGCTCTCCAATGCTGGAGAGCATGTGGCCATGGAAGAAAAGGTACAAGAAGAGAACAAATCAAGATACATAGTCTCCTTCTTGGCAAGAGAGTCTCTGCTCTTCCATGAGATCTGCAGTGTGCTGTTGCGTAGTGGCCATGATATATTACTCCTGCCATTTGTAAATAAAATTTCACTATGCTAACATGCAATTGTGTATTGATACACTGCAAGGAGATAATCTGAAGAAGTTCACACATGACCCAAAGATTCTGAACTTTAAGGTAGATACAACAAATGAAGTAGGATCTGTATTGTTTCATATAGAAAGTGAGAGAGTTTATATTCTTTAAAAAGATGAGATGAGTGTGCAGGACTACTTGGAAAGGGAATGGATTGGATTATGGAAGAAGCTTTTAGTTGAAACCCAGGAAACACATTGAACTTTTCTTCCGTAATTAAGACCTTAATTATTATAGGTCATATGTTCACCTAAAAAATCTTTATATATATATGTATGTGTATATATATCATATAAACATATGTGGGTGTGCCTGTCTCTGTGTGTGCACACATTGTATTTCCTTGCTTCTCTTGCAGCCACTTGTGGCCATGTGTGCAACAGAACTGAATTCTGTCTAATGGGATGGGAGGTAACTTCTGAGGGATGTAGTATCTCTAATGTGTTCTCAAAGTAGAGGATGAGTTTTTCTCCTCCCTCTGTTGAGGATATTTACAGGAGAAAAGCCATCACGAATCACTCGGATAAGAACAATATCCTTGTGATAAGGCTTGGTAAAAGCTACAAACCACAGAGAAGAAGCAGTAATGAAAGAAGCCTGCCTCCACAAAAAGTATCTGAATAGCCCTGCTGTCTCACATAAGGAGCAATGACAGTGAATGCCTCAGGCCCGCTGGTCATTAAATCCTGTCTTCAACTTACTATTCAAGCACAGGTTTTGTGCTACACTGCTACCACCCAGAGCAATCCAGCAATGCTTTTCAGAGGGATATGCAGGAGAAGCAAGAGAAACATTTTTAAAAGTTTTTCTCCAATCTACCCTGTTATATCTTATTCCAGAATTTCTCTTCTTTGGGCTGTGGCAATTCAATTTCTACACAGACATTAATTTAAAAAGTTCCTTAATCTCCTCAGAGATTTGTCAAGTTTTTGGATGCTGCCTAGTTCCTTTGGTATTGATTTTGAGGGAAAGAGCCAACAGTCTGTGGCAGTTTTGACGTATCTTCACAGAAACTAAACTATAGAGGTCCGTAAGTATTCTCTCTATATATATATAAAAAAAAGGACAGTTTTGCAAGAAGTTGAACAAAACAAAGAACCTGCCATTCAACTTGAACCTGAACACTTCAACTTCACTTACTTTGATTACTAGCTCTTGAGAGATATTTTAAAGAACCTACCTTTTATACTTGTCTAATTATCAGTAGTCAACTAAACCTAATTGCTGAGTCTATTAAGACCAGTAATTAGCATAAATCTACATGAAAATTACAGCTTTAGATGATATAGCACTGTAATAGAAAACCCGCAAAAAATTAAGAAAGTTGAATAAAGGCTCACTCATAGAGTTTTGTCTGACTTTTATTAGGGTTCATTGAAAAACTAGTAGCGCTGTAACTGCTATCACTTTCCTGGTTAGTACTATGCAGTTTACAAAAGACTAGACCCCCTTCAAACTGACCTCAAATATTAATGATTGCTTGGACTTATTTAGACTCCATGAAGGTGAGAAGAATTGATTTTATTCCTTCACTTCTTATGTAATATAAATCAAAATTTTAAGTCTAATATTCAAATACAATTTTAAATTAGTTCTTAATTATATAAGGTTGTCCAAATTTCATATCGTCCTTTATTTTTCATTTCATAAATCCAAAAATGTAATGTATTACCTTCAATTTACTACTGTGTCATATAGGTTCAGAAAGCAAATCTCCCTTCTAAATTAATAATGCTCTAAAATTAGATGTTTTTTTAACTATTTCTGATCCTTTTTGATTCACTGTATTTGCTCTATGAGTAAATATATAAAATAAATAATTCTTCTAATACATGGGAAAGCTGGTAAAGATTTTCTACCATGAGTCTGAAAGAAACAAGACTCAATCACTTTATGAATGATTTTTAAATTTTGTAATCTTTCTGCTCGATTGAGATCAGCAGGTTTTTAAATATTACTGGGTCAGGATATTTTATTAGAAGTCCATGTACTCAAGTACATGCTTAAAGCAATTTATCATTATCCTTTCCATTTGAAAAAGTTTTACTGACTTAGAATTAATTTACTGTACAGAGTATGATTTGGTAGGGTCTGAGCCTTTTGCTCATGGTTTAGTTAACAATACAGATTTATTCATATTTCTTTTTGGCTTTACATTCATGCTCAATTTCACTGAAATGCATAATTAATTAATTATTCAGCTGCTTGAATTACAGAGGATAAATACTACAATATCAGTTTGTATTTATAATCACTCTAGTAGTAAACTATTGCAAAGTATAAGAAAAAAGAGTGTAAACAAATAGACTTGAATAATAAATGAGTGTTTTGATACATTTAAAACACAGAAATTATTTTTATTTAAAAATGCTAAAAATAATGATGAGGAAGTAGAGAGTTCAACTTTTTAAATCTGTAACTTTTAAACCATTGTTATTTTTTTTTCTTTCTGTGCTTACCATCAATAGTGAATCTTTTAACAGTTATCAAACCTGGCATATGTAGGATTAAGTTTTAAGAGAAATTCTAAAATCGTCAACATGACTTATCCTAAAACTATGATTGTTTTGATTGTTTCCAATGACAGGGTAATAGAAAAACAATTAGTTTAATTCCACTGAATTCTGTTACTTTTCTACACAATGACTGGGCTTACTCTTTCATCAGCCACACAGTTATGAAGTTCAATTATGTGTAAGAAGATGGTAAAGTGTTGAGGATTCAAAGATGAGTTAGAAATAATCAATGCCCCTGAGATCTATCCAATATGTCCTTAATTCCAGTTGAAAGAATACTTAGTACATCAGACTTCAATCTCTAACACTCTTAAAAACTTTTGGTGCATTTGATATTCTTTGAATGATTTTCTGTTTTATCTCATGTTCAATTTTTTTCCTACAAATTTCCCAATTTCTGCAAACTTGTGTTTCGCTTTTATAAGTTTTATACTATTGCCTTCAATTATCACATCAGTGTTACTTTCTATCTCTCCCCGTCAAAGAACTTCAGAGCTTTCTCTATTCTTTAATGTTTCAAATATGCATTTTTTTTTTTTTTTTTTTTTTTGCTTTCAGTAAAAGGTAAAACTAATAGATAAGTTCCTGGCCAAAATTGATTGTAATTTGTTGGTCACTAATAAGCTAATAGGTAAGCGTAAGTTCATAAGATTTCTTCTTAGGACACTTGAACATGTAGGGAGCAATGTACCACCTTTAAGTGTATATAAAATCTGAAGTTCTGAAGGCAATGATTATTCTTTTGTATGTTACTAATTAATTACACCTTTAAGATAGATACCTCAGTTTCCCCTCAAACTGCAATATTCCATTATTCGTGTTATTTTCACTGCTTAAAAAAATAAACTTTACTGAATGCCTTTAATTTAACTTAGTTTATATATGTAAAATCCTAATTTGATTAACTTCCAAAATTATTTTTGCTCAGATACTCATTTTAACAGATGAAGAAACTAACACAGAGACATGTTTATTTATCTAGAAAAAAGCTGAATGAAGGTTCAAAACACTTTTGGTGGTAGGGTGGTTCAATAGACACTACTATCAATTACAGTGTCTTCTAAGCAAAAAGAGTTGTGATAACTGATTTGGCACAAAGCACAACTAGAAATTTTTCTAAAATGGTGTTTCATTAACCCTAGTAATTAAGGTAAATTCATTAATAAATTTAAAAAAGTCTCAAAAATATACTACTTAAAACTCAACAATATGTACTACCTCATATGCTGTAGTGTAATTGTTCAATATCTAAATGTTAGAATTAGGTTGCCTGAGTTACAACATTACTTGTGCTTTTAATGAACAATGTGATGTCTATTTAATTTGCTTTTCCAAAACTCAATTTTATTCTATTTTATAATATTTATTATATCTATAAGTTTACTTTGAAAATTAAATGAAAAACTTGTAGCATACAGCATATTACATAGCAAATGTTCCATTAATATTAGCTGTTGTTTTTCTTTAGATGAACTATTTTGCAAGAGTAATTATATTCCTTCTTTTTACCAGTTTTCTGAAACATTCACATTCCATTAAAAATTCTATCATTGTGTAAAAATGCACATGCAAAATACATTCATAAAATTTTCCTTCAATGAATACATAATTTATGGAAGTCGGTTAAAAAAAATTTAATAAATGCCTACCTTAAACTCAAGCTCTTAGGACAAAATATAAATACGATATCATTTCCTACCCTCAAAGTAGTAATAGACCAGTTTGAGAGTCAAAAACAACAGTAAATCCTTAAACATTTTGCTAATAAAGGGATAAGTACAGATGGAAATCAAGCAAAGCAGAGAAATGTTATGGAAGATTGTATGTGAATGTGGGAGTTTTTTTATATGTCTGCATGTGCATGCATATGTGTGTTAAATGAGGAATATAATATCTGAGCTAAGAAATAGTACACAGAAATATAGGGGAATGAATAACAGAATATGCTTAAGGAAACCACAAGCATAAAGGAGGCTTGGATACAGTAACTAGGAAGTCCTAATGATCTTGGTCCTGATCACCCATCTCAGAGCTCAGCTTTTCTGAGTGGATTGATTCTTCTCAGACATACATGTTTGTTCATTGAGGTGTGCAAAAGCTGTAGTAGAAAATACAGGCTTATATATCTCAAAGTTAAGAAGAAAGGATTATCTACTTCTTTATCTGTTTCTTGGTCATGTATGCAAAGTCCAACAATTTTCTGTGATTGCCTAAACTTGGGTTCCCTTCATATTCTTGAATCAATCCATGTGGAACATGGGATGAAATGCTTACATTTTCAAGTAATAGATACCAGGGACATAAACTCAGTCACAGATAGTGGAGATGAAGAGAGGGTTCATATCACTGATATTTAGTTTTCAGATTAGTGAATGGATAAATATATTTGATATGGGGGGTCTTGTTCCAAAATGGTGTCATAGAAGCAAGCTGCCTTCACTTCTTACAACAGAAAACCAAAACAAATATACAGTGCGCAGATTATCACCAGCAATATTCCAAAACTCAAATATGAAGATGAGACAGTTGTTGGGGCCACAGAAAAGTGAAAAATCTCTGATCAGATGGTAGGAAAATCAATTTTCCACATCCATAATGTCCCACCCCTCATTCTGCATAGTACCCAGCATGTAGAAAAATTTCCCGTCTTACAGCTTCTACACTGGAAACAATGATTTCAGCCCTTGTTATTTGTCTAGTCAGTGCTTCGACTTCTTCCTGGTTTAGGCTTGGGAAGGTGCAAGTGTCCAGGAATTTATCTATTTCTTCCAGGCTTACCGGTTTATGTGCATAGAGTTGTTTGTCGTAATCTCTGATGGTGGTTTGTATTTCTGTGGAATCTGTGGTGATATCCCCTTTATCATTTTTTATTGTATCTATTTGATTATTTTCTCTTTTCCTTTTTATTAAACTGGCTACTGGTCTTCTATTTTGTTGATCTTTTCAAAAAACAAGCTCCTGGATTTATTGATTTTTTTGAATAATTTTTTGTGCCTCTATAGACAAATGGGATCTAATTAAACTCCAGAGCTTCTGCCCAGAAAAAGAAACAATCATCAGAGTGAACTGGCAACGAACGTAATTGTAAAAAATTTTTTTGCAATCTAAACATCTTACAAAGGACTTATATCCATAATTTACAAATGACTTATATCCTGGAACTATAAAGAACTAAAATAGATTTACAAGAAAAAAACAAACAAACCCATTCAAAAGTCGGCGAAGGATATGAACAGATGCTTTTCAAAAGAAGACATATATGAAGCCAGTAAACATATGAAAAAATGCTCATCATCACTGGTCATTAGAGAAATGCAAATCAAAACTACATTGAGATACCATCTCATGCCAGTTAGAATGGCAATCATTAAAACATCTGGAGACAACAGATGCTGGAGAGGATATGGAGAAATAGGAACACTTTTACATTGTTGGTTGGACTGTAAATTACTTCAACCACTGTGGAAGAGAGTATGGCAATTCCTCAGGGACCTAGAAATGGAAATTCCATTTGACCCAGCAATCCCATTACTGGGTATATACCCAAAGGCTTATAAATTGTTCTATTATAAAGACATGTGCACATGTATGTTCATTGCAGCACTGTTTACAATGACACAAGAACAGAAAATCAAACACTGCATGCTCTCACTCATAGGCAGGTGTTGAACAATGAGAAAACATGGACACAGGGAGGGGAGCATCACATACTGAGTTCTGCGGTAGGGGGGGGGGACTAGGAGACGGACAGTGGGGAGTAGAGAGTTGGGGAGGGATAACATGGGGAATAATGCCAGATACAGGTGATGGGGATGGAGGCAGCAAACCACATTGCTATGTACGTACCTATGTAACAATGCTGTATGTTCTTCACATGTACCCCAGAACCTAAAGTGCAATAAAATGTGTGTATATACATATATATATGAAGATATATATATATATATATATATATATATATATGTGAAGGTAAACACATAATTATGTTTTATGTGAAGACATATAAAGCAGCCATGTGTTAGATTTACTTAACTAATTAATGAAGAAATAATCAGAGAGATAAACCTAATTCAAAAACATTAAGAGTCTAAGTATTCATAGCATACAAAAGACACAATGTAGAGGATAATCAAAAATAGCTAAAACATCTAGATTTTGGGGTGACTAACATATATAGAGATAATGAGTACAGATCTGTTCCAAGAGTTTACCAGAATATATACAAAGGAATCTTACAAGACGGACAATAAAGGTTTTAGTAGAAACATTTATTTATCCATCTGTATATATTTTGTCTAAATGCTCCAGTTTGCCATCATAAAGTGCTGTGTTGGAATATGGCAGAGAAAGAGAAAAACCAGCGGAATCTATTTTATAAAATCTTTATAAAATCACTTTTATTTGAGGTATGCATTAATACTCATATATCATGGAAAATGCTATTTAAAGAATAGAAAACAAAATGTTTAAGAATTTGAAAAAAGAAAATTGCTTAAAACGACAAAATTTAAGAATGACTGGTTTTCAACAAGGATTGAAGCAAGAGCAAGAGGGAGGGAAGTTTATTCAAAGAAATAACAGAAAACGTTTGAAAATGTGATTAAGATAAAAATTATTCAGGTAGAGGAAAAAAGGAGAAAAAATATACAGGTAGAGAACACCAAAAACATTAAATCCAATTATGACTACCCCAATGCATATAATAATCAAACTCTCAAAAATCAAGGACAAAAAGTAGCAAGAGAGAAGAAGCACATAACATATGAAGAAGTTGCAATTTATCTGGCAGCATACTTCTTAATAAAAACCACACAGGCCAGTAGGGAGTACAGTGATATTTTCAAAGTGCTGAGAAAAGAAAAACTTCCATCCAAAAATATTGTATCCAGAAAAGTAATCCTTCATCTATAAAGTATTGAAAAATTCCTTATCAAACTAACAAAAGCTGAGAAAATTCATCCCCACCTGACTCATTTTATAAGTAAAGCTAGAAGGAATTTTTTAATTCCACAGACAAACAAACCACAAATCAGTAATGTACCCAAAAATGAAGATATAAACCCACTGGTAAAATTAAATACATGGACAAATCTAGAATACTTAAATACTGTAATTGTGGATTACAATTGATGGATCACTGTACTATGAAGCCTAAAATACAAATCTATCAAAAACAATAATAGCTCCAGCAACTTGTTAGAGGATAGGTCATAGAAAACTATGCAAAATGAGATAACTAGAAGTCAAAATGTGAGGGGAGTGTAATTAAAGTTTAGAATTGCTTTCCTATTTGTTTGCTTCTATTCTTTTCTTTGTTATATAAGTTGTCATCTCTTTAAAATAACTTGTTATATCATAAGATATTTTTGTAAGCCTCATAGTAACAATGTACAATCCAAGAAGAGTCTCTATTTTTTAAGAATAATTTGTTATATCATAAGATGTTTTTGTAAGCCTCATTTTAATGAACAATGTACACACTTAGTCTGTTTTTTATCAAGCAATGCAAGAAAACATACTACTAGAGAAAAGCACTTAACAAATAGGAAAAAAAGGAAGAACATGAAGATAGAAGGGAGAAAGGAGTTACAAAACAACCAGAAAGCAAGCAACAAAATGGTAGAGGTAAGACCTTACTTAACAGTATTAACACTAAATAGAAATATACTCAGTGTTCCAATGAAAGGCATAGAGTTACTGCATGGATAATAAAATAAGATTCAATTCCTTGCTGCCTAAATAAAGACACCCATAGATGAAAGCGAAGAGGTGGAAAACAGATATTCCCTGCAATAGGAATTTTAAAAAAAGAGTAAATATACTTGTATTAGATTAAATAGACTACAATTCAAACACCATAAAAGATTCAAGAAGGTAATTATATGATGATAAATTTTGTATTTATAATTATATGATGATAATTTGTATACGATCTTAGCAAGAAGATATACAAATTACATATCTTTATGCACCCAACACTGAAGCTCCCAAATACATAGAGTAAACATAAACAGATCTAAAGGAAGATAGAGACTGCAATTTAATAATAGTAAAGGACTTTAACACCATTCTTTCATCAATGGACAGATCATTTAGTCAGTGAATCAGTAAAGAACACTGGAGTGAAACTACACTCTAGACCAAATAGGCCTAACTGGCATTCAGAGATTATGTCACTTAATTGCTACAGAATACACATTCTATTCATCAGCACATGAAACATTCTCTAGAATAGACCATATCTTGGGCTACAAAGCAAGTCTAAATAAATTCAAAAAGTAGAAAATATATAAAAAGTATCTCCTTTGACCACAATGGACTAAAACTAGAAACCAATAACAAGAGGAAGATCAGAAATTTTATAAACACATGATAAATAAACAACATGCTCCTGAAGAAGCAATAGGTTAATAAAGAGATGAATTCAAAAATTTTAAGAATTCTTGAAGCAAATAAATATGAAAATACAACTTACCAAAATCTGTGACATACAGGAAAACTAGTATTAAGAAGAAAGTTTAAAATAATAAATGCCTACATCAAAAAAGCAGAAAAACTTGATACAAACAGCCTAACGAAACATCTCAAGGAACTAGAAAAGCAAGAACACATCAAACCCACGATTTGTATAAGGAAATTAATAATACAGAACAGAGCAGAAATAAATGAAATTCAGACAAAGTAAAACAGAAGTCTAACAAAACAAAAAGTTGCTTTTCTAAAAGATAAAATTGACAAACTTTAAACCACACTAACTAAAAAAAGAATATCCAAATAAATAAAATCAGAAACAAAAAAAAGAAATTATTCTCATACCACAGAAATGAGAATAATTATTAGAGACTATTATAAATATCTATATGTCAACAAATTAGAAAACCTGGAATAAAACTTATAACCTACTAAGACTGAACGATGAAGAAATAACAAACCTCAATAAGCCAATAATGAGTAACAAGATTGAAACAGTAATGAAAAGTCTCTCATCAAATGAAAGTCTGGAACTTGAAGCCTTCACTGCTGAATTCCACTGAACATTTAAAGTGGAATTAATACCAATTCTACTCGAATTCTACTAAAACATTGATAAAGAAGGATAACATTCAAACATATTCTGTGAGGTTAGCATTATCCTGATACCAAACCTAAACGAGGAAACAGCAAGGAAGAAAAGTACAGGTCAGTATCACTAATGAACATAAATAGAAAAGATCTCAATAAGACACTAGCTAATTGAATTCAACAACACATTAAAAAGATCATTCACATGATCAAGTGAGATTTATCTCACTAATGCAAGGAGGGTTCAATATATGCTCATCAATAAAAATATACATTACATTTACAGAACCAAGTAAAATGCTATTGTAATCATCTAAATTGATGCAGAAAAAAGCATTCAATGAAATATAACATTTCTTTATAATAAAAATGCTTGTCAAACTAGGTATGGAAAAACATAGTCCAACATAATTAATGCCATATGTGGAAAAAACCGCAGCTAACATTGTAATTCATGAGGAAAATTGAAGACTTTTTGTCTAGGATCATGAACAAGAAAAGAATGTCTGCTTTCATCACATTATTCAACATAGTACTAGACGTCCTGGTCAGAGCAACCAGGCAAGAAAAATAAATAAAGGACATCCAAATTGAGAAAAAAATTAAAGGGCATACAAATTGAAAGAAAAAAAGTCAATTTACCATTGCTAACAAATGACATAATCTTATTCTTTGAAAAATTTACACTCTACCAAAAAACTCTTAGAAAAGAGTTCATATTGAATGAATTCAATTATGTTGCAAGATACAAAATTAACAACCAATCAGTAGCATTTATACATACCAACAGTGAATAATCTCAAAAATAAATCAGAAAATAATCCCATTTACAATTGGTACAAATAATGTAAAATACCTAATAATCAATTTAACCAAGGAACTGAAAAGTCTATACAAAGAAACTATAAAACACTGATAAATGCTATTGAAAAGTACACAAGTGAATGGAAAGATATTCCATGCTCATGGATTATGAGAACTAATATTGTTAAAAAATAATGACACTATAAAAACCAATTAATATATTCAATGCAACTCCTGTTGGAATACCAATGACATTCTGCAAAGAAATAGAAAAATATCTTAAAATTTATATTGAAACATGAAGACCTTGTATGGCCTAAGCAAAAAGAACAAAGCTGGAAGCATCACACTAACTGACTTCAGTATTTATGACAAAGCTTTAGTAACCAAGTGAGCATGAAACTGGCATAAAACACTCTCATAAACTAATGGGACAGAATAGGGAACCCAGATATAAATCCAAGCCTTTACACCCAACTTATCTTCAACAAAGTTGTCAAGAACATACACTGTGGAAAGGGCAGTCTCTTCAATCAATGGTGCTGGGAAAACTGGATATCCATATGCAGAAGAATGAATTAGACTCTCCATCTCTCAACATACACAAAAATCAAATCAAAATAGAGGAAAGATTTAAATATAAGACCTGTTACTATAAAACTACTAGAAGAAAACATTGGGAAATGTTCCACAGAACTGGTCTGGGTAAATTTTTCTGTGTAAGACCTCAAAAGCACAGGCAACTAAAGCAAAAATAAACAAAATTACATCAAGCTAAAAAACTACACAGCAAACAATCAACAATGTATAGAGACAATGCACAAAATGGGAGAAAATCTATACAAACCACCACCCTTTGACATGGGATTAATAATCAGAATATATAAGGAGCTAGAAGAGAATAATTGAAATATTTCTAACATAAAGAAAAGACAGGGCAAGTTGGTTTACACCTGTAATCCCAGCACTTTGGGAGTACAAGGTAAGTGGATTACTTGAGCCCAGGAGTTTGAAACCAGCTTGTGCAACGTGGCAAAACCCTGTATCTATGAAAAATACAAAAAATAACCAGGTGTGGTGGTGCACGCCTGCAGTCCCATTTATTTGGGAGGCTGAGTTGGGAGGGTGGGAGTGTTGCTTGAGTATGGGAGGCAGAGGTTGCAATAAGCCGAGATCACACCAATGCACTCCAGCCCGGGTGACGGAGCAAGGTCCTGTCTCAACAACAGCAACACAAAAATAGATATTTGAGGTGATGACATCCTAAGGACACTGATTTGATCTTTATAAATTATTTGAATGTATTCAAAACTGTGAATACCTATTGTGCAGCAATTAAAAATATATTTGTTGAGTAAGAAGGTATAGTCAAGAATAACTCCCAGACTTCTTGATGAGCCTAATTTGGAGTAAGAAGACGAAGCAGTTGTATCTCTACCACTGTACTTTCTATCCTCCAAGCCTTCGCGCTTTGTTACAAAATTATTTCTGCTTCATCCTCATGACAACAATAATGAAATAGAGTATTCATTCCTATTGGACAGATAAAGACACTGAGTCTTAAAAGTTAAAAATAAAAGAAACTTTATTAAGTTCCCTCAGGAAAGTTGGAGTTAAAATTTTGTTATAAACATCCTTCTCTGGAAAGATAAAAATATATCCAGATTTACATAAAGGGTAAATAGCAGAAGTGTAGTTAAAATATCCTGCACAGAATATTTAGGAAATTTAGATTGACATAAAAAATGTAAGGTGATATAAATTACATTAATAAATAGTTACAATATTAATGAAATTCCCTGTGATTCTAAAATGGCACGTTTTAAAATATTGGAACTTAAAACATTTATGTATGTAGTTCAACATATGTATTTACTTAATACTAACCTGGTAGCATCTGGTACATATACTAGTTAAATCACTCTCAACTGATACAGATAGTTTTATATGTTATTTGTGACTCTTATACTTTGTATTTTTCACAAGCATCTGAAATCATAGTTATTTCAAAACCCTTAGTGAATAATTTTTTGACAATTTAACAGGCAAAATGTACACATTTCTGATTCTTAACCTTGGAATATCTTCATTTCAAGTTTTACACTTTCTCCCTTCTTTCCACATTTTAGCTGAAAATGCTTTTAATCAGATCACCAAGTCCTGCCAGATCTATTCGTCCTGGGCCATGTGAGAAGTGCCCAGTTCCTGCCAAGTCTCTTAAACCAAATTCAGTTCTTCAACACCATCTACCTAGCCAATGCTTCATTTTTCCATACACTCTTTTCACTTTTAATGTCATACTATTCAATAGGAAAATGAGATAAAAACACCATCTGTGTCGTCCCCTATAAATAAATGCAATTTACTAGATAAAATTGCAGGTTTATTTTAGCAATATCACTTGCTCCTTCAATGGTCAGATGGGGGTAGAGGTTGATGGGTTTGATAAATCTTGGCATATTCTCTGTCATTTCTTAGTAAAATATTCCAGAAAAGCAAGACATTTTTAAATTAGCTTCATGATGATTCTGTCTCCTACAATGCTAACCTTATCTCCAAGAAACAGTGGCCTAATTTTCCAATGACTTTTAGGAGATGATGCCATGATTTACAATAAAGTAGTGGTTTTATATTTTTGTTGTTGTTGTTTTTGTTACTTTCGTTTCTGTTTTTATCCTTTATGTCTGCATGTTCTAAGAAGAACCACACAGATAAAGAAGCTTCATAACCATTACGTAGACCATTAATTTCTGCCCCTCTAAGCTAGTGATATCAATTCCTTGTCAAAGATAATAAGAGTTTTCAATACTGCTTTTTCTGAATAACTGTTTGTTATTTCTTAAGAAACATTTAGAAGTGTTCAGCCCATTAGGCCTATATGAAGCTTAATGAGACACTCTAATGTGTTATTGCCTTACTGTGACACAGCAAAATCGCAAGGCTATGAGCTTTGCAATTCTAAATTTGTTTCCAGTCTTTCACCTGGAGCTACTGGTCAAAGGCAATTCATTAAGGTCTCTGAATTGCAGTTTGCTCATATCTAAAATAAGTATACATATTTTACACGTATATACATTTTTACATATATATGCCCAAAGGCTCTTAAAAATATTCTAAAAATATGTGAATGATTATATGAAAAAAAGACAAAACATGGTTTACTTTTGTTAAATTAGTATAAAAAATTAGAGTGCAATGTTTCTGATAATTTGTTATTTATTTAAAATTTTGAACTGAAATTTGTCCAAAGAGAGAAGTACTCTGAGAAACTGGATCTGTCTTAGGTACTTTCAATATCTAAGAACCAATTTTTGATTTTTTTTTAAGAGAGAGTGTCTCAGTCTGTCATCCAAGCTGGAGTGTAGTGGGGTAATCTCATCTCACTGTAACTTCTACCTCCCAGGTACAAGTGATTCTTGTGTCTCAGCCTCCTGAGTAGCCGGGATTACAGACATGTGCAAACACAACCAACTAATTTATGTATTTTTAGTAGTGACTGTTTTTTGTCATGTTGCCCAGGTTGGTCCCAAACTCCTGACCTCAAGTGATTCGATCACCTCGACCTCCAAAGTGCTGAGATTACAGGCATGAACCACCACACCCAGCTCAGTACTTGATACTATTATATAACACCCAAAGATACAAAGAAAGCATTTATGGTAAAGTGATATTTGAATGTCCTGTATGTATCCACAGAAGTAATCTGAATTACTTCTGTTGAACAATAAATAAAACAGCAGCCAGATATTTACATAATAGGTAAAATTATTACACATTATTTTGTAAAAGAGAATTTTCCACAGGAAAAGTTATATATGATTAGGATATACTTTTTTATATATTGATATGCACAATTCATTCAAGTAATGTGAAGTTGGGTAAAAATTAATAATTTTCCATTTAAGAGGCTTGACTGTAAAATAACATAAGGAATATACCTGTTCATCTCTACCCCCTACTGCAGATACACTAGTAAGACAGAACTGACCACTAGAAGAAAAATCATTCACAGGCTAGAAGGATGAAAGACTTTTACATATTTAACAGAAGGTACTAATTTAAATAAGGCATCAATGGCCAACTTATTGTCTCTTGATCCTATGAGACATAAGTTATTCATAAAGAGATGGAATCTTGGCAGAACTGCAGGAACAAATTTTACACTATGGTGGGTGATGTAGTCTCTGAAAATGCAAGAGATAGACATCAACCAAGAGAAGATGTAGGAGCATAAGGCGGGTATTAAGTCAGGAAGGCCAGGTTTCTCTTGACCTAGACTGCTGTCCAGTTCTAAATGTGTCCCAGACTTTTATTCTTTAGTAAGACTTTTTTGTTAAAATAAAGAATAAAGTAAGGCAGTATAAATTGAGTAGACTTCCAACTGTCCTGTGATTGTGACTAGCAATACCTGAGAGGTGTTTGTGGTGAACAAATTTCTCACTCTAATATGAAGTTAATTTCAGAAAAAAATCAGCGCTAATTCTTTGTTTTCTAGATGTGATATAACTAATAGAATTCAAAGTGCTTAGTAATAAAATAAAATGTGCTTGTATTTATAAGCTGCTAGAGAGAGCAAACTCCTTCTAGATGGATATCGTGGTGAGAATATTTGATGCTATTCCCCTGCCAGCGTCTTGAAGTAGCAGCCATTTCTCTGTGGCCTGCCCTGTGGCTTATGAGATGTCAAAACCCTCTGGGTAATCTAGGGAAAAGTTCAGTGAGAATGTGAGAAATAACAGATTTATGGTGAATATAAAATATGTGCAGAAAACAGAAACAAAGAAAGGGAAGAAAGTCTAGACCTCATGTGATGGTAATTTTAAAAAATCATTTGTTCTCTAGATAAATCAAGATTTTTCATTTATTTTATTGTTTGACAATATGATTTCATTTTGCAGTGAACCCTTTGAGCTGCTGTAAGTTTCAAGACAAGGAAAGTATATGCTTAATTACTAAACTCCTATTTCTTAAGAAAGTTGATTTAATATGTAATTTGCACATAATTTTTACAGATATTATCTATCATAGAAATTCTGATGATATTATTTATCATGCAAATGTTTAAAGCTGCTTCAGTGTCCACTTCAATAGTTCCTATTATTTTCAGAATATTTTACCTAGAAAAAGTATATTTACATGTTATTTTATTGAACATATATTTTTTTCATTTATTAAGAGACAATTTTTTAAGATGTGAAAGTCCTTTTGCAGAAAGAGAGTGAGGAGTGCAAATGGTTAATCTGGGGAGTAGGGAGGTAATGTCTATGCAGTAGACAGAATGACAATCCTCCAAAGGTGTCCATATGTTAAACCTAATCTTTGCTAATTTATCTGACAAAAGGGACTTTTCAGAAACGATCCCTAAGTATCTTGAGATCCTTATAGTAAATTGGAGAGACGGGAGAATTAGAGTTCAGGAAAAACTTTAAGATGCTGTGCTGCTAGCTTTGAAGTTGAAGCAAGAGGCCCTAAGCAAAGGAATGCAGGCCAACACTTGCAGATGGTGGGGCCGGGGGGAAGGACAATTCAGCTTAAACAACAGAAATTCATTTTCTTACATTTATGGAGGCTAGAAATCCTCTATCAAGGTGCTGGCAAGATTGGTTTTTCCTGCAACCTCTCTCCTTAGCTTGCAGATGGCCACCTATTCCTGGTGTCCTCATACGGTCTTTTTTCACAGAAAAAGTTGGTGTTGGTGTCTCCCTCTTTATCTATGAGGAGAACAGTCATACTGGATTAGGCTGTACCCTAAAGGCCTTATCTGAGCTTAATTACCGTTTCAAAGACCTCATCTCTAACTAGGGTTACTATCTGAAGTACTAAGGAAAAAGATTTTATCATATAAACTTTCAAGGAGACAATTTGGTCCATAACGTGGAAGAAGAGAGTTGAGCAGAGAGTGGCACAGACTGCAATGTGGCTCTGGCAAAGCTTCACTTGAACCAACTGTCCAGAATAAAGAGATTGCCCAAAGGAGGAATCTCAAGTTTGTAGAAACCACTAGGCTCCATTATCAGCATCATGCTCAGCCATTGGCTATGAGCTTCCTACTTTAAAAATAGAGTCAAAAAAAAGAAAAGAAAAAGAAAAACTCACACCTACCAGGTACTATGCTTATTACTCAGGTGACTAAATAATCTTTCCACTATACACCTGTGACTTGCAGTTTGCCTCTATGGAATCCTGCATAGGTACCCCTAAATCTAACATAGAAGTTAAAAAACGAAGTGAAGGATCCCTGTCAGTAGTAGCTAAGTTCCAATCCCAGACATGTCACTTTATTGTATCTGTCACCAGCTATATTTATCCTGGGGAAAACATGAGGAACTTAAGCATATTTTTCACTGGGACCAATTTAGGAAGATATATATTTTCTGGCTTTACTTACGTGTTCATTCCTGAATTTAAATGCAGATCCCTGTTTTCTTTTTATTAAGTCCAATGTCAATGATGTTTAACCAATTGGCCTGTTAGTTATCTGAGATTGGATATGTGGCCCTCCACCTTCATTCTCTTCACTAATACATGCTGTGGAAATTCTTCTCTGAAAACACAAGAAAAACAAATTAAAATAAAACTGGAAATAACACCAAATAACGTGTAGGTCTTGTTGAAATTAGCCCTGGGGCTGGACATAATTCAAGTAAGGAGATGAATACATTTGGGACTTAATGCTGCCAGGAAGAGTCATTCTCACGGCAGTCACTGGGAAGAAACAGTTATGTAGACTCAGAGTTCTTTGCTGTATTTTTATGCACATCTAGTTGTTTTATTATAACTAATCTACTAGTCCCTATGTAATGTTGGGGTTCATGGGTTCAGGGGAGCCCTCAGTTCCCCTGAGAGGACATTTCTTCAGGTTCTTTGTCTATCATTTCCCCAAGAACGGGAGAGAAGACCACTGCACAGTGTGCAGTAAATGCAGGACTCAAAAGTGTTTGTAGAAAGTTATTTATTTAAGTAGAGAAAGAGAAACAGGAGGAGAGAGAAAGAAACAGCTAATTCTCACACTGAGTGAGAGAATTCAGACAGATGGAATCCAGGAGAGGAAAGCAGCTTCCACACTGAGTGGAAGGGAATAGAGAGAGTGATCGAGTTTAGGAGGGGAAGGCAGGCTTCCACGAGAGAGTGTGGAAGGGCACCCCAGAGGGGAAATTCAGGAGAAAGTCGGTTTCCATGAAGGGATTGTTCATGGAAGGGGACCCAAACATGGAGTCCCAAGGGGTGTGGAAGAAGGGGACTTTTCACCTGAGAGGAACCTCTACCTTCTCCAAAACCTATGGCCTGAAAGGCGTTCCTTAGAACTTTCAGTGGAGTGATTGACTTTTTATTCTTCCCGGGCCTGCAAAAATTTAAAACAGAGACAGTTAAATCTCCCGGATGGAGGGAGATGGGAGAGAGGAATGGAGCTGGGAAGTTCTTGCCCTTAAAATTACGCCCCCTTGTGGAAAGAGAACATATTTCCTCACCTGGACTGATAGTGTAATTTAATTGCATGTATGAAACAGATCTTGTTACTTTGTTCGTACTTCAATAGTTTGTGCTGTAGGGGGGAAATTAATTCTATTAAAGAACACATTTTGCAGCATTCTTTTATTCAAGGTAGGAAAAACAGTGACCATTAAAACAAATATTAAGTGACGACAATTACACAAAATATGTTCTCTGACTACATAAAGAATTAAGCTTTAATTCAATAACAAAAATAACCAAAAAATATTCAAATATTTGAAGATTAAACATTGCTTATTTTGTTAATTATAAATTTTTAATAGAAATTTGAAAATATTTTGAATCAAATAGTAGTGAAAACATGATGTTGAAAAACATGTGGAATGCAAAATTTCACTCTAAGTGAAATATGTAGCCCTAACTGTACATAATATAAAAGAGGGCAAAAAGTAAACAAACCAAGTAATTTCTACAGAAATTTAAACACTTAGCAAATTAAACTCAGGAATAATGAAATATAAGAATAGAAATAAGCTATAAAGGAAAACAGTACACAGCAAGTTTGCTATTTGAGAAGTCTAATGCATTTGAAAACATCTGGAAATACTGAGAAAAAAAAACACAAGGAAGAAGGTAGAGCAATCAGTATCAGAAAGAAATCAATATCAGAAAAATGCCCTATACTGTAGTCATGAGAAAGATAACAAATCTCTTATTTTGAAGAATCTTGTAAGGATAACATTTACAATTTATGTTAAGGACAGCTTTCTAGATATACTTGTTTACCAAAACTGACACAAGAAGAATTGGAAAATCTGATTTGTCCTGTGTGTATTAAAAGCATTTGTTGCATAGTTATGATTATTCTACAAAGAAAACAAAGGATGGTGTGACCAATGATAGCTCCCAAATATTTAAAGTATAAATAACAATTTCCTGAGTCAAATTCTTCCAGAGAATATAAAAGTGCTTTCCAACTTTTTATAGAATCCCTATAAACCTTTCAATTGAAACCTGAAAAGAACTTGTATATGAAAGTGGAGAAGAGTCTTTCTAATAATCTAAATTTGTATCATTTTAAAAATATTAACAAACAGAATAAATCAATATCTATCAATATATTTTAATTATATAATTTTGATTTTTTTCCAGGAAGGCAAAGATTAAGTGGCATTTGAAAATTTAGTCATTTAACTTACTACTAAACTTTTACTTCAATTTACTACTAATTTGAAGAGAGTAAACAATCAAATAACTAAACAAGGTTAAAGGTAGTGATGAACTTGATTAAAATGAAATTTGATGAGGCAATAGGATATGAAGAATGAGAGCAGAGTTTCAGTGGGAGAGGAAAACATCAAGTTTGAAATTTAGGAAAAGTCTCTCGGAAGAGGTACTGTTTCAATTATGATGAATTAGAAAAAGCCTCTGCCACAGAAGGAACTGTTGGAAGAACACTCTACAGAGGCCTCAGTTCTTGCAGAGATTATTTGGCAAGTATTTGAAAGAAAGGAAAAGAACCAGTAGTGAATTTTTATTGCATCTGCTTTTAAACCTTTACAAGTCGCCAAAACTTATTTTCTTTCAGGCACACTCCAATTACTACCCTGATTTTCTCCATATTATCATAAATTTCGAACAGAATTGTAGCCTACTCTTCTATATCTTCTACTTTCATTAACTCCATGAAGTGTGGCTTCCTTACCTGGAATTTCATAAAAACCAATTTTGCCTGGACTTCTTAAGTACTGGTATTAGTATTTCATGACTATGTCCTCACCTATTACCAACCTATACCAATATCAGCAAAGTAAAGATTCCCATAATCTAATAGATGAGCCCTCCAGGATTATCTCGTCAGTGCTAGACTCATCTTTATGACTTCCTATCAGATAGCTTCATCTCAACAATTCATATACAACTGAAATTCAGAATATCTATTAGTCAACATCACTCTCACCAAACTGTTCCTTTATGGTGTTTTTGATCTTGATATGAGGCACCACTAATCACCCATATTCCTAATCCATACGTGTGGCATCAGTACCATATGGAGTACTCACTCTCCATAACCACATCATCACTGAATGATGAAGTCCTATCATTTTCCTCTCTTATGTATTTGTGGAATTACTCTCTTCTTTCTCACTTTGTTTCTGGATACAGACTATCACACCTCTTTCCTGCACAGTAGCCCATCTAACTTTCTCAAATAGATCCTTCTTCCATATTAATTGTCCACACTGTTTTCTTTAAAAAAATATTATATATCTCCCACCTTTAGGAGTTACACAGTGGATTCCTATCACTCCTAAAAGATCCTCCAACTTGTCTAAAAGTGCTGATCTGATCTGATCTCATGTTTCTCTTCAAACTGAGTTATCCTCCAGCCATGATAAACTACTTTTAGGTCCTCAAAGGTGATAGATATTTTGCATGGCTAGAACAATTATCCTTACTTTGCCTCCCAATCAACCTTACTCCCATTTTCTTTCTCAATCTCTCTCATTCTTTAAGTGCCAGCTAAAATTTCTCCTCCCGTGGGAGATTCCTTTGTCTGTTATGCACTGTCATCCCACACTATACTTCACTTATAACACTCATCTCATGTCCCCGGACTTTTAAAATTACTTATCTGCTTTCTCTCTTAGGCAGATCTGTGGAGAAAGGGGCCCACTTTGTTATTGACTTATTGTTCTATAAACCAGCATTTAGCACAGTGCCTGGCAACAGAGCTGGTGCTCATTGAATAAAGCGATAAATGAGTGAATGAATGTTTCAAAGCTACATTCACAGTTGATGCAGTAAGCAAAGCAAAAAAAAAGTATGTGACAAATGTGCACTGAAGTCCCTTTTTCTTTTCTTTTTCTTTCTTTTAGAAAATTCTGAAATATTTCAAACAGAGATAAGTATGGAAAATAATAAAACAGACATCTACTTAGTATACAGATTTAATAAATGTTAATATTCGACCTACTAGGTTAAGATTTATAAAATTGTAAATACTACCATGATACGCTTCAAGTCATAGTCTATCCCATTCTCCTAAATTCCTCTCCAGAAACAACATGCTCAAGTTGAGGAGTTCCCACTCTGCTCATGCTTTTGTGAGTATATATATATATATGTCTGCAGCTATGAACAACATCCCTTCTAAATTGAGCTTTGCATGTTTTAAATGGAATCAAATTAAGTGTATGTTTTTTAAAGCTTATCTTACCTCATTATATTTTTGAGAATCAGCCATGTTAGCAAAAATAGAGCTAATTTATTCATTTTATATTCTGTAAGCTACTCACTATATTAGTCCACTGTATTTTACTATTTTTAAAGAATATTTTGTAAGTTTAAACAATGATTTAATGAACAGCTTATATGTATTTTCATCAACACAAGGATTTGTGTATTTCAAGATTCTTGAAATACACAAGGATTTCTGTAGTTATATGAGTCAAGAATAGAAATATCAGTCTAAACTTCACAAATCTCTAACAATCCATGAATTACCAAAATATTAGTTTTCAATCATATGTCTTAAATGTTCCTTGTATTAATGTCTATTAATGTCTATGCTTTGTCTATATGCCAGCTTCCACAAAAGTTCTATTTTAAAGTCAAACAAAGATTGCAAATGTATTGACTTGCTTTGTAATTCTGTTGATGAACTTGTGGATTTTAAGAATGTATTATTAAGTATGTAAATATTCAGAACTTTTATATTTTCCTTGGAATTTTTTTCTTTTTAATTAACTAATAACCTTCATTTTTATAATAATATTTTCTGTCTAAAATCTATTTTTTCTAACAGAAATAATATTACACTAGTTTTAGTTACTTTTGTCTCAGATATAATATTCTATGGTTTGGTTTTCAAATTTATAACTTTTTATGGTGTAGTTGTGTCTATGGCTTTTTTCCTTTCATGTGTGTTTTAAAAATTAAAATGGGAGCAAATGGTCTGAAAGACTTTTTTGATCTATGACAGTCCTGTATATACATGTTTGTGGAGCCTCTCCATGGGGAAATTCCACATTTACTTGCAATCCAGAGATAGATGAGATTTTTGCTAATTTTCCAGCTACAGGTTCCCATACAATATGAGTGGTGTGAATTCAGATCACTCATCCTACAAAGCACAATTCTACACTTTAAAATTATTCCAAGTGACTCTTCCTCTCTATGGCCCAGGGAGGTCAGCCTGCTGCAGGTCCAAGTTCCTCAGCTCTTGAGGACTCATGAATGTTTCCAGAGATTTCATTTTCGCCTCACAACTAGAAAGGTATTGGTGTAAAAGTCTCAGTCTTTAGAAATGAATTTAATACCTGCCTATGCTGTTTCAATTTTACAACTGTTAAGTATACCATGTTTGAACTCCTTCTTCATTTCTGTGTCCAGGGATTTCTCTTTCTTGCTTGGGAACTTGTATATGCACTCTAGAATATTTTTATCTAGTTTATTTGTCATTTCATTGTATCTGAATGAATAGAAGAGGTTTTGAAAATCCATGAGATAGAAAAGAAGATGGCACGGAAGGAGCAAATCAGCATTGCAGCTCTCAGTGAAGACGCAGAGGGTGAGTGCAATCTGCATTTCCAGACGGATCTTTGTTGCCCACAGAACGGGGAAATGCCCAGGTGTAGGAGAGACACAGGATGCCAGTGCAGCTGTTTCAGCTCACACTGCCGTTTCCACCAGCACCACAATGCAGTGGCACTCTGCACAGAATGCACTGGTCTGGGTGCCCTGTTAAACTGGCAATCTGAGATTTGGGAGGGCAGATTAGCATATCCATCTGATTAAACGGGACTTGGACAGTGAGCCAGACCAGGAGATTCCTGGGAAGAGACGTTTGAGCCAGCTCAGTGGGTCGCTGCATGGGAAATCACACAGATCCCGGTGCCCTATTAGTAGGTGACTGAAACATCTGAAAGAGAGTCAACCATTCAACTTAAAAAAAAGGGCTCTAAGGCAGGGAGCCAGGTGATCAAGCTGGGCGGGTCCCACACCCACAGGGACAAACAAAATGGCAACTTGAAATGCTCAGGGTTGAGAGTTTCACGGGCACAGCTGAACCCAGGATGGTGTAGCTTGGTGGGGGAGGGGCATCCACCATTACTGAGGCATTCCACCCCTACTGAGGTACACTCCCATTGCTGACTCAGCCTGCCATTGCCGAGGCAACCCGCCATAACAGAAAGACTCCGCCAACAGGGCAGCGCCAATGGCAGCAGGGCGGAGCCCATGGCAACAGGGCAAAGTGCATGGTAATAGGGCAGAGCCCACAGCAGCAGGGTGGAGCCTCGGCAGGCAAATAGTGACTAGACTGCCTCCTAGCTGGGCAGGACAGTACAACAGATACTCATAAAGAAAGCCCTAACTCCCCGAGACAGAGCATCTAAGGAAAAAAAGGGGTTTTATGAGATCTGCTGCAGCAGACTTAAACGTACCTGCCTAACAGCCCTGAATGATTAACAGAGCTCACAGCTCAGCACTTGAGCTCCTATAAAGTACAGACTGCCTCCTCAAGCAGCCCCCTGATCCCTGTATATCCAAAGAGTCACCTCAAATAGGACTGATCAGAATGACATTTGGTGGGCATCATTCTGGGACAAAGATAGCAGAAGAAGAAACTGGTAGCATCCCTCATTGTTGCGCAGCGGCTACAGGTGCACGCCAGACAAGCAGAACCTGGAGTGGACCTCAGCAGTTGTACAGCAGAGGGGCTAGACTGTTAAAAGGAAAACTAAGCAACAGAAATACTTCATCATCAACAATCTGGGCGCCCACTCAGAGACCCAATCGAAAAGTCAGCAACTACTCAGACGACAGGTGGATAAACCCACAAAGATGGGAAGAAATCAGCACAAAAAGGAGGAAAACACCCGAACCCAAAACACCTCACCTCCTACAATGGACCAAAACTCCTCACCAGCAAGGGAACAAAGCTGAACAAAGAATAAGTGTGACGAAATGAAAGAATCAGACTTTAGAAGGTGGGTAATGAGAAACTTCCGTGAGCTAAAAGAAGATGTTCTAAATCAATGCAAAGAAACTAAGAACCTTGAAAAAATTTTGAAAAAAGATTCAAGGAAATGATAACAAGAATGGACAACTTAGAGAGGAATATGAATGAATTGAAGGAGCTGAAAAACACAACATGAGAACTTCGCGAAGTATGCACAAGTTTCAACAGCTGAATTGACCAAGCAGAAGAAAGGATATCAGAAGTCGAAGATCAACTCAATGAAATAAAATGAGAAACCAAGATTAGACAAAAAAGCGCAAAATGAATGAACAAAGTCTCCAAGAAATGTGGGACTATGTGAAGAGACCTAACCTACATTTGATAGGTGTACCAGAATATGACAAAGAGAATGAATCCAAGTGGGAAAATACTCTTCAGGATATTATTCAGGAAAATTTCCCAACCTAGCAAGGCAGGCCAATATTCAAGTCCAGGAAATACAGAGAACACCTCAAAGATAATCCACAAGAAGAGCAACCCCAAGGCACATAATAGTCAGATTCACCAGAGTTGAAATGAAGGAGAAAATACTAAGGGCAGCCAGAGAGAAATGTCGGGTCACCCACAAAGGGAAGCCCATCAGACTCACAGCAGATCTCTTGGCAGAAACGCTACAAGCCAGAAGAGAGTGGGGGCCAATATTCGACATCCTTAAAGAAAAGAACTTTCAACCCAGAATTTCATATCCAGCCAAACTGAGCTTTATAAGTGAAGGAAAAATAAAATCCTTTGCAAACAAGCAAGTACTCAGAGATTTTGTCACCACCAGGCCTGCTTTATAAGAGCTGCTGAAAGAGGCACTACACATAGGAAGGAACAACCAGTACCAGCCATTCCAAAAACATACCAAATGCTAAAGAGCATCGACAAAATGAAGAATCTGCATCAACTAACGAGCAAAACAGCCAGCTAGCATCAAAACGGCAGTAACAAATTCACACATAACAATTTTAACCCTAAATGTAAACGGACTAAATACACCAATCAAAAGACACAGACTGGCAAATTGGATAAAAAGCCAAAACCCATTGGTGTGCTGTATCCAGGAAACCCATCTCACATGCAAAGATACACAAAGGCTCAAAATAAAGGGATGGAGGAAGATTTACCAAGCAAATGGAGAGCAAAGAAAGCAGGAGTTGCAATTCTCATCTCTGATAAAATAGACTTTAAAGCAACAAAGATCAAAAGAGACAAAGAAGGTCATTACATAATAGTAAAAAGATCGATACAACAAGGTAAAAAGATCGATACAACAAGAAGAGCTAACGATCCTAAATATATATGGACCCAATACAGGAGCACCCAGATATATAAGGCAAGTTCTTAACAACTTAACAAAATGACTTAGACTCCCACACAATAATAGTGGGAGACTTTAACACTCCACTGTCAATATTAGACAGATCAACTAGACAGAAAATTAACAAGGATATCCAGGGCTTGAACTCAGACCTGGAACAAGCAAACCTGATAGACATTTACAGAACTCTCCACCCCAAATCCA
>CAUYOR010079592.1:0-12022 GCA_963573925.1 Callimico goeldii
CTAGAGTGAATCGGCAACCAACAGAATGGGAAAAGATTTTTGCAGTTTACCCATCTGACAAAGGGCTGATATCCAGAATTTACAAAGAACTCAAACAGATTTACAGGAAAAAAACAAGCCCATTCAAAAATGGGCAAAGGAGATGAACAGACACTTTACAAAAGAAGACATATATGAGGCCAACAAACATATGAGAAAATGTTCATCATCACTGTCATTAGAGAGATGCAAATCAAAACTATATTGAGATACTATCTCATGCCAGTCATAATGGCGATCATTAAAAAATCTGGAGACAACAGAGGCTGGAGAGGATGTGGAGAAATAGGAACACTTTTACACTGTTGGTGGGAGTGTAAATTAGTTCAACCATTGTGGAAGACAGTGTGGCGATTCCTCAAGGTCTTAGAAATAGAAATTCCATTTGACCCAGCAATCCCATTACAGGGTATATATCCAAAGGACTATAAATCATTCTATTATAAGAACACATGCACACAAATGTTCATTGCAGCACTGTTTACAATAGCAAAGACCTGGAACCAACCCAAATGCCCATTGATGATAGACTGGATTGGGAAAATGTGGCACATACACACCATGGAATATTATGCACCAATCAAAAATGATGAGTTCGTGTCGTTTGTAGGGACAGGGATGAATCTGAAGAACATCATTCTCAGCAAACTGACACAAGAACAGAAAATGAAATACCGCATATTCTCACTCATAAGTGAGTGATGAAAAATGAGAACACATGGACACAGGGAGGGGAGTACTAAACACTGGGGTCTATTGAGGGGAAAAGAGGACGGCCAGCGGGGGGGCGGGGGGGCTGGGGAGGAATAGCCTGGGGAGAAATGCCAAATGTGGGTGAAGGGGAGGAATGAAGCAAAACACACTGCCATGTGTGTACCTATGCAACTGTCTTGCATGTTCTGCACATGTACCCCAAAACCTAAAATGCAATAAAAAATTTAAAAAAAGAGAAAAATCAGAAAAAGAAATCTAAATGAAATGCAAAAAAAATGAAACTAATGCAAAGATCAATTCAGAATATAATCAATTCAGAATATAATCAACTTATCAATAACATAAATCTATTCAGAATATAATCAACTTATCAATAATATAAATACCTTTAAAAAATCGTGTCAAAAATTCAGCAATATACCAGAACAAGCAAAATAAAGAATCTCAGACCTTGTAGACCGGTGTGTTAAAATAGCCCACTAAGACAAAAACTTTTAAGAAGAATTAAAGAGAATGAGAAAAGCCTTCAAGGGCCAGGCGCGGTGGCTCATGCCTGTAATCCCAGCACTTTCGGAGGCCGCAGAGGGTGAAATACGAGGTCAGGAGATCAAGACCATCCTGGTCAACATGGTGAAACCCCATCTCTACTAAAAATACAAAAAATTAGCTGGGCATGGTGGCATGTGCCTGTAATCCCAACTACTCGAGAGACTGAGGCAGGAGAATTCTCTGAACCCAGGAGGCAGAGATTGCTGTGAGCTGAGATCACGCCATTGCACTCCAGCCTGGGAACAAGGGAACAAGAGCGGAAACTGTGTCTCAAAAAAAAAAAAAAAAAAGAGAAGGAAGGCCTTCAAGACTCATGAGACTAAGATCTACTCAATTTTCAGATTATTTGTATTCCCAAAAAGGAATAAAAATTTTAAAATTATAGAAAACCTATTTCAAGAAGTAACTGATGAAAGCTTTCAGATTATACAAAGAAATGTACACATTCAGGGGGCCCAGCAATGTCTTGGAAAATATATTATTAAAAGGAATTCACTACAACATATTCTCATCAGATTGTCTAAAAAATGTGAAAAAAATTGTAAAATTATCAAGAGAAAAGTATCTGAGGCCCCATAAGGAAACCCTATCAAACTAAGTGAAGACATATTAGCAGAAAACAGTTGGAACAAAATGAGACAGTATTATCAAATGTTTTAAAAAAGCTGCAATCAAGAATTTTATATACAGCTAGATTAAGCTTCAAAGATGAAGGAGAAATAATTTCCAGAGAAGCAAATGCTGAGGAAATTCATCACCACTGCACTGACTTACGAGAAATACCCAAAGGAATCCTAAACATGGAAATGAAACGTCAATATCCACCATCATGGAAACAACCAGGAAAACAAACTTCACAGGTATTGTAAAACAATCATACAAATGATGAAGAGAAGTAAATTAAATGTTGATTCAATATAATATCACCAAACTTCAAAGATTAACAGAGAAAAATAATTTATAAAACAGCTAGATAATACTTTTATACATTTTTATTTTTAACAAAATGACAATTACTAAATGTAACATATCATTATTAACCCTAAATGTAAATGGATTAACTGGTCCACTTAAAAAACATAGTTTAACAAAATGGATTTAGAAAACCATGATCCAACCCTATGAAGCATATAAGAAACTCACTTTACCTCTAAAGATACCTTTAGACCTAATGCAAAGGATGAAAAAAATGTATTATGTGCAAATAGAAACAGAAAGAAGGAGTCACTATATCTATATCAGATAAAGCAGTCTCTAAATCAAAAACAGTAAAAAAAGACAAATATGATCATCATATTGTAAAAATATAATGACCAAGTAATGAATTCAGTAAGAGGATATAGCAATTCTAAATTTATATGCATCCAACACCAAAGCTTCCACATTTATAAACATATATTATTAGACCTAAAGAAAAAGATATACAGCAATTCATTAATAGTGGGGGGACTTCAGTACCCCACTTACGGCACTAGAGAGATCAATGATACAAAAAATATCAACAAGGAAACTTTGGATTTATGTTTTATTTTAGACCAAATGGACCTAACATGCATTTATAAAGCATTCTACCACAACTGCAGAATATACATTCATTCTTCTCATTGCACATGAAACATTCTCCAAGACAAACTATGTGTTAGGCTATAAAACAAGTCTTAACACATTTTTAAAAATTGCAATAATATCAATTGTATCATCTCAGATCACATGGAAAAAACAGGAATATACCAACAGGAAACATTGAAAATATACAGATGCATGGGAATTAAACAACACACTCCTGAATATTTAGGTCAATAAAGTTAAGACAGAAATGTAAGAAAATCTTTGAAATGAATAAAAATGGAAATACAATATACCAGAACTTCTGAGACATAGCAAAGCCAGTGCTAAGAAGAAAGTTTATACCAGTAAATGGCTACATCAATGAAGTAGAGCAATAAAAAAATAACAACCTAATGTTCCACCTCGAGAAACCAACAAACCAAGAACAAATCATATCCAAAGTTAGCAGAAGAAAATCAATCAATCAATCAATCAAGGCAGAACTAAGTAAACTACATAAAAAACCAAATCAATACAAAGGAATCCATAAAACAAAAAAACGTTCTTTAAAACAGAAAAGAAACAGAATTGATCAGCAGAATTGATAAACCACTAGCTAGGTTAATCACTACAATTCATACCACACACATAAAAATGGTCATCTGATACTATTTTAAACAACTAAATGCTCACAAACTTAAAAACCTAAAGAAAATAGACACATTTTGGGACACAACTAACCTCCCAAAAATTGTAAACAAAGAAATAGCAATCCAAAACAGACCAACAATGAAGAAGGTGATTGGAACAGTAATAATAATAATAATAAATCAACAACAAAAAATCCATACCTATACAGATTCACAGCTGAATTCTACTTAACCTACAAAGAAGAATTAATACCAATACTCCTGAAATTGTTCCAAAAATTTGAAGAGGAGGGAATTTCTTCTAACTCATTCCATGAAACCAGTATCATCCTGACATAAAAATCAAACAAGGACAAAGAAAATAAAAACCAGAAAAAGTATAGACAAATAACACTGATGAACATAGAAGCAAAAATCCTCAACAAAATACTAGTAATCCAAATCAAACAGCACATCACAAAGATTCTACAGAATGATCAAGTGGGTTATATATCATAGATAAAAGGATGGTTCAATATACACACATCAATCTATGTGATAAATTATGTAAAAATAATTGAGAACAAAAATCATATGATCATCTCAATATACACAGAGAAAACTTTTTATGAAATTCAGCATCCCTTCATGATAAAACCCTCAATAAACTAGGTATAAAAAGAACATAACTTAAAATAACAAAGACCATATACAAGAAACCCCAAACCAACATCATAGTCAATAGAGAAAAGTTGAAAGCTTGTCCTTTAAGAACTGAAATAAGACAAGAATGCAGCTTTCACCACTCATATTAAACATAGTAGTAAAAGTCCTAGCCAGAGCATTCAGGAAAGTGAAAAAAATAAAAGCCATCTAGGTCGGACAAGAGTAAGTAATATTATTGCTATTTTCAGATGTTATGCTCACATATATAGACAATCCTAAGGGTTCAACCAAAAATTTCCTAGATTTGATAAATGAGTTTAATATAGATTTAGGATACAAAATAAAGGTACAAAAATCAGTAGCCTGTTTATAAAACAATAATCTCAGCTGAGAACAAAATCAAGAAGGAAATTCCATTAAAAATATCTACAATAAATATTTCAGAATATATTAAACCAAGAGGGTGAAAGAAAAACTGCAAAACACTAACAAAATAAATTATAGTAATACAAATGAAAAAACATCTCATGCTCATGAATTGCAAAAATTAATATAGTTAAAATGACCATACTGAACAAAACAATCTAGAGATTTAACTCAAGTCTATCAAAATATAAATATGATTTTTCACATAATAAGCAAAACAATAGTGTAATTCACACAAAACAATGAAAGTGTGTAAATGGTCAAAGCAATCCTAAGTGAAAAGAATAAAGGTGGAGGCATCACATTACCTGACTTCAAATTATACTACAAGGCTATACCCAAACAGGATGAAACTGGTATGAAAATAGACACACGTGTTAATGGATCAGAATACAAGACCCAGTGGTTCATGCCTGTAATCTTAGCACTTTGGGAGGCTGAGGCAGGAGGATTGCTTGAGCCCACAAGTTTGAGACCAGCTTGGGCAACATGGCGAAACTCAATTTCTAAAAAAAGATACAGAAGTTAGCCAGGCATGGTGCTGCACACCTGTAGTCCCAGTTACTTGAGTGGCTGCGGTGGAAGGATTACATGAACCCTTGAGGTCAAGTTTGCAGCAAGCCAAAATTGCTCCACTGTATTGCATGGGCAACAGAGTGAGACTTTGTCTCAAAAAAAAAAAAAACAGAAAGAAAGAAAAAGACTCAAGTAAGAGACATGAGTGAAACTATTACATACTAGAAGGGAATCCAGGAAAAACTCTTCTGGATATTAGTTTGGGCAAATAATTCATGATTAAGACATCAATAGGATGGGCAATAAAAACAAAAAGTAGACAAATGACACTTAAACTGTAAAGCTTCTGCACAGCTTTCCTTGCCCTCTCAGTGGGCAGGAGTGCAGTGTGACCCCCTTCAGTCACTGAACACCATTGTAAATAGAACTTTGGCAGACATAAAGCCAGCCAGTCCCACCCCTGCAGGTTCCCCACTTGTTCACTAACACTGAACACTGAACAGAAAACAGTGGATACTTCCCGGCCCTGAGCAGCCACTCCTGATTGTGAAGCACTGAGAAGGCACCCAGACTTGTATCTGCCAGAAGCCCACCCTTGAGCCAACACCATCTCCAGTATGATCACTCACCCCAGGAGCCAACACCTGAGCCAACACCATCACCAGCATGATCACAGTCACCAGCAGGGGTTGCCTGTGCCTCCCTCCCACGCTGTGTTGCCTTCACCACTGTGGTAAACATTTGCAGGGAGGCAGGTACCCTGGCACCAACTTAGCACACTGCTGCAGCTGCTGCTACTGGCGTGTGTGAATGTGGAAGGATCTGGCTGTCAATGCACTATACAACACTTTGGCTGACAATACCCGTTGGAGTGCAGTGAACAGCAGTTCAAGAGCACCTTGGACCTCACAGTGCAGTAAGTTGCTAAATTCAAGGAGGCAGAGAACAAAGTTGAGACCCAATACAAGTTCCCCACAGTTAGGGAATGCAGTCCAAAAGTTGGGAGGTAAGTGTTGGCCACCTAAAATCTTCCAGAAATGAAGCCAATTGACTTCATGGACTGAGATCTGATTTTTTAAATCTTGCTCAAACTGCTATCTAAGGGATCTGAGGAGTCATGCCCTACAAACTATAAATTATCATCAGATGCGTTTTATTTAACCCTATACATTGTGACTTACTTTCTAATCTGACTCCAACATAACATTATGTGACAAAGATGAAAAACAAAATATTTTACCCAAAAACATGTTTCTTTGACATAATTTGAAATGGTCCTTCAAAGCCATCCTTTGTGGGGGGGGAAATTTGCATATGTAAAGACTCTCTAATAAGATAGCTAGATCTTTTTCTCCCAGGCCCTCCCAATCCTGAAGATATTAACTGAAATTCCAGCACCTCTTAAAGATCTGAATAGGAAACATTTGTCATCTGGGAAGCCCATTAGCCTCTCAGTGGATGTCTCAGAAGAAACACTACTAGCCAGAAGAGACTGGGGGCCAATATTAAATATCCTTAAAGAAAAGAACTTTCAACCCAGAATTTCATGTCCAGCCAAACTAAGCTTTGTAAGTGAAGGAGAAATAAAATCATTTATGGACAAACAATTGCTGAGAAATTTGGTAACCACTAGGCCTGCCTTACAAGAGCTCCTGAAGGAAGCACTAAACTTGGAAAGGAGCAACAAGTACCAGCCACCACAGAAACATACCAAATAGTAAAGACCATCAGCACAATAAAGAAACTGCATAAACTAATGGCAAAACAACCAGCTAGTATTGAAATGGCAGGATCAAATTCACACATAACAATATTAACCTTAAAGATAAATGGGCTAAATGCCCCAATCAAAAGATACAGACTGGCAAATTGGATGAAAAGTCAAGCTCCATTGGTGTGCTGCATTCAGGAGACCAATGTCACGTGCAGACTCAAAATAAAGGTTTTGGAGGAAGATTTACCAAACAAATGAAAAGCAAAAAAGGAAGGGATTGCAATTACAGCCTTTGATAAAACAGACTTTAAATCAACAAAGATCAAAAGAGACAAAGAAGGGCATCACATAATGGTAAAGGGAGCAATTCAACAAGAAGAACTAATTATCCTAAATATATATGCACCCAATACAGGAGCACCCAGGTACATAAAACAAATTCTTAACAACCTAAAAATAGACTTAGAATCCCACACAATAATAGTGGGAGACTTTAACACTCCACAGTCAATTAATAAGGATATCCAGAACTTGAATTCAGACCTGGACCAAGCAGACCTAATAGACAGCTACAGATCTCTCCATTTCAAACCCACAGAATATACATTATTCTCAGCACCACATTGCACTTATTCTAAAATTGACCACTTAATTGGAAGTAAATCACTTCTCAGTAAATCCAAAGAACAGAAATCATAACAACCAGTCTCTCAGAGAACAATGCAATCAAATTAAAACTCAGGATTAAAAAACTCATCCAAAACCACACAAGTACATGGAAACTGAACAACCTGCTCCTGAATGGCTACTGGATGAATAATGACATGAAGGTAGCAATAAAAATGTTCTTCGAAACCAATAAGAATGAAGACACAATGTGCCAGAATCTCTGGGACACATTTAAAGCAGTGTCTAGAGGAAATTTATAGCACTAAATGCCCACATGAGAAACAAAAAAAGATCCAATATCAACACTGTATTGTCAAAATTAAAAGAACTGGAGGGGTAATATCAAAGAAATTCAAAAGCTAGCAGACGACAAGAAATAACTAAGATCGGAGCAGAACTGAAGTAAATAGAGGCATAAAAAAACTCTTCAAAAATTAATAAATCAAGGAGCTGGTTTTTTGAAAAGATCAACAAAATAGATAGACTGCTAAGAAGACTAATAAAAAAGAAAAGAGAGAAAAATCAAATAGATTCAATGGAAAATGATGGAGAATATCACCATCAATTCCACAGAAATACAAGCTACCAACAGAGTTTACTACAAACACCTCTATGCACATAAACTCGTAAATCTAGAAGAAACGGATAAATTCCTGGACACTTACACCCTCCCAAGACTAAACCGTGAAGAAGTTGAATCCCTGCATAGAACAATAACAAGGTCAGAAGTTGAGGCAGCAATTAGTAGCCTGCCAAACAAAAGAAGTCCAGGTTCAGACGAGTTCACAGACGAATTCTACCAGACCTATAAAGAGGAACTGGGATGATTCCTTCCAAAACTACTCCAAACAATACAAAAAGAAGGAACCCTTCCAAAGTCATTTTATGAGACCAACACCATCCTGATACCAAAATCTGGCAGAGATACAACTAAAAAAGAAAATTTCAGGCCAATATCCATGATTAACACTGATGTAAAAATCTTCAATAAAATACTGGCAAACCAAATGCAACAGCAAATCCAAAAGCTTATCTATCATGATCAAGTAGGCTTCATACTGGGGATGCAAGGCTGATTCAACACATGCAAATGTATAAATGTACTCCATCACATAAAAGAACCAAAGACAAAAACCACGATTATCTCAATAGATGCAGAGAAGGTCTTCGACAAAATTCTACAGCCCTTTATGCTAAAAACTCTTAATGAACTAGGTATCAATAGAACACATCCCTAAATTGTAAAAGCTCTCTATGAGAAACCCACAGCCAATATCATACTGAATGGGTAAAAACTGGAAGCATTTCCTTTGAAAACTGGCACTAGACAAGGGTGCTCTCTCTAACCATTCATATTCAACATAGTATTGGAAGTTCTAGCCAGAGCAATCACGCAAGAAAAAGAAATAAAGGGTATTCAATTAGGAAAAGAGGAAGTGAAATTGTCTCTATTTGCAGATAGCATGATCGTATATTTAGAAGACAGCATCATCTCAGCCCAAAATCTCCTTAAGATGATAAGCAACTTCAGCAAGTCTAAGGATACAAAGCCAACGTGCAAAAATCACAAGCACTCCTATACACCAATAACAGACGAACAGAAAGCTAAAGCATTAAAGAACTGTCATTCACAATTACTACAATGAGAATAAAATACCTACTAACAAAGGATGTGAAGGATCTTTTCAAGAAGAACTACAAACCACTGTTCAAGGAAATAAGAGAGGACACAAACAGATGGAAACACACTCCATGCTCATGGTTAGGAAGAATCAATATCATGAAAATGGCCATACTGCCCAAAGTAGTTTATAGGTTCAATGCTATCCCCATCATGCTACCACTGATCTTCTTCATTGAACTGGAAAAAAACACCTTAAACTTCATATGGTACCAAAATAGAGCCCATATAGTGAAGACAATCCTAAGCAAAAGGAACAAAGCTGGAGGCATCACACTATCTGACTTCAAACTATACTACAAGCCTACACTAATCAAAACAAAGTGGTACTTGTACCAAACCAAGATATAGACGAATGGAAGAGAACATAGGCCTCAGAAGTAATGCCACACACCTACAACCACTTGATCTTTGACAATCATGACACAAAAACGCAATAAGGAAAGGATTCCCTGTTTCATAAATGGTGTTGGGAAAACTGGCTAATAATGTGCAGAAAGCTGAAACTGGACCCATTCCTTACATCTTACACAAAAATTAAATCCAGAGAGATTGAAAAAATAAGATGGCGTGGTACACACAACTCAGGATTGCAGCTCTCAGTGAAGGCGCAGAGGATGAGTCCAAGCCACAATTCCAGGTGAATATTTGTTGCCCACAGAATGGGGAAATTCCCAGGTGTAGGAGAGACACGGGACGGCAGTGCAGCCCTTTCGGCTGGCGCGGCCGTTTCGGCCAACACCGCAGTGCAGTGGCACTCTGGACAAAATGCACTGGTCTGGGTGCCCTGTTAAACTGGCAATCTGAGATTTGGGAGGGCAGATTAGCATATCCATCTGATTAAACAGGACTTGGACAGTGAGCCAGACCAAGAGATTCCCGGGAAGCGACATTTGAGCCAAAGCAGTGAGTCACTGCACAGGAAATCATACAGATCCCGGTGCCCTATCAGCAGGCGACGGAAACACCTTGGAGAGAGTTCAACTTAAAAAAAAAAAAGAAAGAAAAAGGGCTCTGAGGCAGTGAGCCAGGTGATCAGGCTCAGAAGGTCCCACCCCCACAGGGACAAACAAAACGGCTGTTCAAAACGCTTGGGGTTGAGAGTTTTACTGTGGGCACAGCTGAATCCAGGATACTGCAGCTGAGTGGGGGAGGGGCATAACCCATTACCAAGGCATTCCGCCCCTACTGAGATACACTCCCATTGCTGACACAGCCTGCTGTTGCCAAGGAAACCCGCCATAACAGAGAGACTCTGCAAACAGGGTGAAGCCCATGACAGCAGGGCGGAGCCCACGGCAACAGGGTGGACCCAGTGGTAGCAGGGCAGAGCCTAGGCAGGAAAATAGTGACTAGACTGCCTCCTAGCTGGGCAGGACAGTGCAACAGATACTCATAAAGAAAGCCCTACCTCCCTGAGACAGAGCATCTGAGGGGAAAAAAAGGTTTTATAAGTTGTGCTACAGCAGACTTCAATGCACCTGCCTAAGAGACCTGAATGAACAACGGAGCTCACACCTCAGCACTTGAGCTCCTATAAAGTAGAGACCGTCTCCTCAAGCAGGTCCCTGACCCCTGTATATCCAAAGAGTCACCTCAAAAAGGACTGATCAGACTGACATGTGGCGGGCATCATTCTGGGACAAAGATAGCAGCAGAAGAAACTGGTAGCATCCCTCACTGTTCCGCAGCTGCTACAGGTGTACCCCAGACAAGCAGAAACTGGGGTGAACCACAGCAGTCACACAGAAAAGGGCCTAGACTGTTAGAAAGAAAACTAAGTAACAGAAATACTTCATCAACAATCTGGGCGTCCACTCAGAGACCCAATCGAAAAGTCAACAACTACTCAGATGACAGGTGGATAAACCCACAAAGATGGAAGAAACCAGTGCAAAAAGGAGGAAAAAACCCGAAACCAAAACACCTCACCTCCTACAAAGGACCAAAACTCCTCACCAGCAAGGGAACAAAGCTGGACAGAGAATGAGTGTGATGAAATGACGGAATCAGACTTCAGAAGGTGGGTAATAAGAAACTTCCATGAGCTAAAAGAACATGTTCTAAATCTATGCAAAGAAACTAAGAACCTTAAAAAAGATTTGAAAAAAGATTCGAGGAAATGATACCAAGAATGGACAACTTAGAGATAAATATGAATGAATTGAAGGAGCTGAAAAACACAACACGAGAACTCCGTGAAGCATGCACAAGTTTCAACAGCTGAAATGACCAAGCAGAAGAAAGAATATCAGAAGTCGAAGATCAACTCAATGAAACAAAATGAGAAACCAAGATTAGAGAAAAAAAATGCAAAAAGGAATGAACAAAGTCTCTGAGAAATGTGGGACTATGTGAAGACACCTAATCTACGTTTGATAGGTGTACCAGAATGTGACGAAGAGAATGAATCCAAGTTGGAAAATACTCTTCAGGATATTATCCAGGAAAATTTCCCCAACCTAGTAAGACAGGCCAATATTCAAGTCCAGGAAATTCAGAGAACACCACAAAGATATTCCGCAAGAAGAGCAACTCCAAGGCACATAATCTTCACATTCACCAGGGCTGAAATGAAGGAGAAAATACTAAGGGCAGCCAGAGAGAAAGGTTGGGTCACCCACAAAGTGAAGCCCATCAGACTCACAGCAGATCTCTTGGCAGAAACCCTACAAGCCAGAAGAGAGTGGGGGCTAATATTCAACATCCTTAAAAAAAGAACTTTCAACCCAGAATTTCATATCCAGCCAAACTGAGCTTCATAAGTGAAGGAAAAATAAAAGCCTTTGCAAACAAGCAAGTACTCAGAGATTTTGTCACCACCAGGCCTGCTTTACAAGAGCTTCTGAAAGAGGCACTACACATAGAAAG
>CAUYOR010079593.1:0-34310 GCA_963573925.1 Callimico goeldii
CTTCCTCCCTGCTTCCCTCCCAGCTTTCTCCCTTCCTTCCTTCCTTCATCCCTTCCTTCCTCCCTACCATCCTCCTTCCCTCCCTTCCTGCCTTCCTCCCCCACCCCCCCACCAAAAAAAAAAAAGAAAAAAAGTCGGCCCGAATATGGTGGCTCATGCCTATAATCCCAGCATTTTGGGTGGCCAAGGTGGACAGATCACTTGAGGTCAGGTGTTTGAGACCAGTCTGGTCAACATGGTGAAATCCTGTCACTACTAAAAATACAAAAATTAGCTGGGCATGGTGGCAGGCACCTGTAATCTCAGCTACTCAGAGGCTGAAGCAGGAGAATCGCTTGAACCCAGGAGGCAGAGGTCGCGGTGAGCTGAGATCATGCCATTGCACTCTAGCCTGGGCAACAAGAGCAAAATTTCACTTAAAAAAAAAAATCTAGTGAATTGGCCTGGCCAGATCACCGTAAAACCCTAAAATAAAATCTACCAGTCAATGACCTCTTCCCGTTTTCTCCACACATATCTTCCAATTATAGGCTTTTCAATGCCTCACTCACATACAAATAGACAGCCAAGCATGGAAGAAAGCCTGTCTATTTGTAGACAAACATTTGAAGAAAGCCTCCAGCATGGAAGAGGAAAAAAAGAAACAAGAAGGAACTTAGAGAAAACAGAAATAGGGAAGCAGATAAGTTCAAAAGTGTTTTTCAGTGAAGCTTCCCCTTTCAGATCTTGCTTTCCAAATACCATTCTACCCTGGACTGAGGGCACAGAAGTATCCTCTTGCGTCAGAAAATGTAAACATGTGCAAAAGTGATGAGGCCATGAGACAGAACGTAGAAGCCAGATTGAAGGGTGTCCCTTGGCCAAACTGAGGACAATTTGAGCGTAAAAATAAATAAGAGTATAGAATTGTAAACCTTGATTACAATAGAAATCCATGAGTCCCTGATGATATAAACAAATATGAGAAAGGGAAAGTTCTTCCTTTCAGTACAATGCCAGCTAGTAATTGTAGAAGGAATAATGGAAATAGATAATCACCAGTTGGCAGCCTGTGGTGCTGATACAGATGAGGTCCTCAATGGATGCTAAGGCTGATGGGTGGAAGTTTGGTGAGGAACAGGTATTGGTCTAATCTCAGAATATTTCTGTACAAAATAACCAAATGCAAAGGGAGGACCGGTGACTTTACAGTCAAGGAAACTGGCAGACACCACACACAAGTGATCAAGGTAAATATCACCAGTGGTGGGATGGGTTGGCCTTGTATTCCTGATGTGGTGGGCTAAGAAAGAGCACAGCATCACTGTTGTAGTATTTCTTCCAAGAATCTGTGGCTCTAGTCTGCCCATGGGGAAACATTGGACATACTCAAGTGGATGATCATCCTACAAAATGAAAGACATATACTCTTAAAATATGAGAGAGGCGCCGGGCGTGGTGGCTCACACCTGTAATCCCAGCACTTTGGGAGGCTGAGGCAGACAGATCCTCTGAGGTTGGGAGTTCGAGACCAGCCTGACCAACATGGAAAAACCCTGTCTCTATTAAAAATACAAAAAAATTAGCCAGGCGTGGTGGTATATGCCGTAATCCCACCTACTCGGGAGGCTGAGGTAGGAGAATTGCTTGAACCTGGGAGGCAGAGGTTGCAGTGAGCTGAGATTGTGCCATTGCACTCCAGCCTGGGCAACAAGAGCAAAACTCTATCTCAAAAAAATAAAAATAAAAAAGATAGAGAGTGAAAGGCTTCAGAAGCATTCTGGACTGACACATAAATGCAATGTGTGTTTTCATATGGGATTCCTAGACCTTAAAAGAAAAAGAGGCATTGTTTGGATGGTTGGTAAAATTCAAATGGGGTCTAGCAAAAATATCACATCTGGCACGGCAGCTGCTATTGAGGCTACGTCTTAGTCCACAGTTACCCTTCAAATTGTTTTTGTTTGCTTGTTTGCAGGGGATAGACTGGTGAATTAAATGGAGCTATGATGGGGTTCACCACCCCTGTATTCTTTATGTTTTTAAGGGTGGCACTGATTTCTGCCAGATACTGTGTGATGCAGTATTGTTTTTGATTTACTATTGTGTGTGTGTGTGTGTGTGTGTGTGTGTGTGTAAGGGGGTGCCAGTCTCGGCACTTTCCAGTTGGCCATATTCACCCTGACAGCTCTTACCACACTGGCCAAAGAAGCAGTGTGGGGTTATGTTAATTGCCAGGAATGTCTGTTCCAAGCATACATTCAGAGACTAGGAAATGACTATGGATGGGTGTGCAGACCCAGTGAATTCACTGTAAGCCACGCCTGAGCCATAACTCCATTTATTACCGGGCCTCTCCTATATTCCCCACCATGATGAACTGCATATAGATTTTTTAACAAGGGGCCCAGCATAAACTGAAAATACAGGCCCTTTTGTTAAAAAAAATATTAAGAATTTCAAGAGGGTAACAGTACAGCATTAAACTAGTAATTAAACCATACATAGAACCTTCTACATGTGAAGTCCTGTGTGGCTGCGCATGTCGTACATCCACAAAACTGGCCCTGGCACCTGCTCTAACAGGGTCCCGTGATGGTGGTTCAGGTCTCTGGATATTACTGTTGACCTGTAGTCTGTGTCCAACTGTCCTCAGAATGTTTGGATATTCCCCTTTCTCCAGTGCGAAGTTACCCAATTAAATGGCCGTTCACCTCTCTGAGGAAGAATTGGGAAATCATTATTGCAAATACTTGTGTCTTCCTGAGAACCCAGCCTCTCTCTTTTGTTCTGTTTGAGACAGAGTCTCACTCTGTCACTCAGGCTGGAGTGCCAGTGTGATCTCAGCTCACTGCAACCTCTGCCTCCCTGGTTCAAGCAATTCTCCTGCCTCAGCCTCCCTAGTAGGTGGGATTATAGGTGTGCCACCAAGCTCAGTTAATTTTTTGTATTTTTAGTAGAGACAGGGTTTCACTGGGTTGGCCAGGCTGGTCTCGAATTCCTGACCTCAGATGATCCACTCGCTTTGGCCTCTCGAAGTGTTGAGATTACAGGTGTGAGCCATGACACCTGGCCCCAGCCACTCTTTCAGTTGATGGGTTCTGGGACCCAAAACTGGCTCAGTTCTGAAAACTGGGCAAGACATCCTGACTTTTCATTGGAATGACTGACTGTCTTGACCCTCCATCCCTGATTTCTTTTGTTTGTACAGATTGCGTTGTACCCTTTTTGTCTCCTCATGTGTTTTTCCCTAAGAACATTATATTCATTAACTATCTCCATATTGCTGCAGGTCAGGCCCCTTGGCTGCCACTCCACCCTGCCAGTCATTACAATAATTGCATCCACCTGGCCTCTATGGAGGGTGTGTGTAGGGGGAGTGGAAACTGTCCTGTCATCCTGATTGCTACACAGTGAGCCCAGTCCTGTAAAACAGAACTTCATCCCTGGCCTACAGAGAAGAGCTGCCACTCAGTCCTTAGAGATGTTGGTGCCCTCTTCCTTCTCCCCAGCACGTTCCTTATTCCCTTGGCGAACTGTGTAGACTCTGGACTCTCCTAAGGAGCATAGTCATCCATGCCTTACATGGCAAATCTATTCTGTTCTAGCATGCTCACAGCTCTGAGCCTTGTAATCCATCTGCCAAGGCAATTCTGGCATTTCAGTCGCACTTAGCATGGACCATTGCTTTTCCCTGGCTTCCTGGAGCCATCCTAACAGCATGTTTGCACCATCTCCTGGGGCCTTGCCAGAGCGTTGAATCCTGTATTCCACAATAGTGCTCTCAATAAACCCTTACCTTACCTTACGTTCCCCTTTCTCTTTTCTTTTCTTTCTGATGGAATCTTGCTTTGTCACCCAGGCTGGAGTGCAGTGGTGCGATCTCACTACAACCTCTGCCCCCCAGGTTCAAGCAATTCTCCTGCCTCAGCCTCCCAAGTAGCTGGGACTACAGGTGCCTGCCACCATGCCCGACTAATATTTGTATTTTTAGTAGAGACAGGGTTTCCCCATATTGGCCAGGCTGGTCTCTAACTCCTGACCTTGTTTTCCACCCTCCTCGGTCTCCCAAAGTGCTAGGATTATAGGCACTGCACCCAGCTGAAACACAGCGATTTGGATTGTTTGTTTGTTTGAGACAGAGTCTTGCTTTGTCGCCCAGGCTGCAGTTCAGTGTCATGATCTTGACTCTCCGCAACCTCCACCTCCCAGGTTCAAGCAATTCTTGTGCCTCAGCCTCCCCAGTAGCTAAAATTACAGGCACGCACCCCCACCTCCGGCTAATTTTTGTATTTTTAGTAGAGACAGGATTTCACTATGTTGGTCAGGCTGGTCTTGAACTCTTGACCTCAAGTGATTCGCCTGCCTTGGCCTCCCAATGTGCTGGGATCACAGGCATGAGCCACCATGCCCGGCCAACACTTTGTTATTCAAAGTAACGTTTTGCCTGCCTTGATCCAGCACCCTCGGACATTCTGTCCCCTGTATTCTGCCCTGGCTCCTGCCAGTACTTGCTGCCAGGTCCTCCAATTTCTTTTGCGTCCTAGTCCCTTTCCTCCCCAACTGAGTTATGTGGTGACTTAGAACTAGGGATTGGCCTAGTGGCCAGGATAGGAGGTTGGGATGGATCTGGGGGCTGGGGGGGGCGCACATGTTGTATGTAGGGAAGTAGCATCTGCATTGTCTTCCAGAAGAGCAGAGTAGTAGCCCATAGAAGGGAAGGGATGGACCTCAGTTCTGTAGGCTCCTTTGCCCAGATGCCCCTGTCCTACTGTCAGGCTCCTATTTTTTGTCAGCCAGAGCCCTGACCTTGGCAGAGCCAACCTGCCTAGGTTGAGAGATTAACTTTCTTTAAAGCTACCCTCATGAGAAGTTCTGAGCCTGGTCCTCAGCTTTCTCTGCACCCCTGCAGCAAGAAAAAAGAGATTCATTATATGCTACCAAGGAAGCCTTTTGGCTGCCACTCTTAGCTTTTGAAAATTGATTAATCACTCTTAGTCTTTCATTTTCTTTTTCCAAAGCACTGGTTGAGCACAGTGATAGCCACCTTTACTGTCCTTTTAGTGACTATTTCCTCTATGCTGCTCAAATACCTGGTACATTGCACCAGCCAATACCTTTACCACCACCGATGAAATTTGTTTTTTTTTTTTTTTTGAGAGGGAGTCTCGCTGTGTTGCCCAGGCTAGAGTGCAGTGGCATGATCTCGGCTCACTGCAACCTCCGTCTCCTGGGTTCAAGCTATTCTTCTGCCTCAGCCTCTCAAGTAGTTAGGATTACAGGCATGTGCCATCATGCCTGGCTAATTTCCTATTTTGTATTTTTAGTAGAGACGGGTTTTTGCCATGTTGGCCAGGCTGGTCTCAAACTCCTGACCTCGGATGATCCACCTGCCTCGGCCTCCCAAAGTGCTTGGATTACAGGCATGAGCCACCGTGCCTGTTGAAGTTTAAACAATTGCACTGTTGCCTTGTGCTGTCTGTGCTCCCCCTACAACTGGCAATGGGGTTCTCAGTGCCAGCCAGATGGCATGTGAGCCAGCTCCAAAATCTCATCTTAGCATTGCTTCCTCAGACCATTTCTGGTACCAAATAATCACAGATTGGGTTGCTCAGCATGCAGACTCTGAGATAGACTGGCAGGCAGGAGGTTGACTAGGGAGGATTCTAGGGATCAATCCCTGTAGGAGGGAAGGAAAGGCAGGGAAGGGGTTTGGTATTTTGCATCTAGAGGTTACACTTTCATTTTCCTGGACAGGAAATTAAACTACCAATTCAGTGCTCAACACTGCAACCCTGGTATCAGTGAAGACAGAATGAATTGGGCAAATCAGATGTATTTGGAAGGAACTAGTTGCCCCTTTTAAAAAAAGGAATGATAATGGTCTATTTAAAATTGTAGGCAGGTCACAGTGGCTCACGCCTGCAATCCCAGCACTTTGAGAGGCTAAGTGGGGAAGATCACATGAGTCCAGGAGTTTGGGACCAGCTTGGGCAATGTAGCCAGACTTCATCTTTACACAAATTTTATTAATTAGTTGGGTGGTCATAGCCTCTAGTCCCAGCTACTCAGGAGGTTGAGGCAGGAGGATTGCTGGAGCCCAGAAGGTTGAGGCTGCAGTGATCTGTGATTGTGCCATTGCACTCCAGCCTAGGTGACAGAGTGAGACCTTGTTTCAAAAAAATAAGATAAAATTGTTTGGCATCTTTCAAATTCCTTTCATGCCTTCAGTTTACATGGTAATTCTCCAGTGTCAATGGAGCAGATGTCATTATCTCTATTTGATGGATGAGGAAACTGAGGCTCAGAGGGGTTGGGTTTTATTATGAAATCTGTTGATAAATACTGGACAACAAATTTAATTATCAATAAAATAATATTGATATTATTTATGTTTCAATTGGTTGTCTTGAATTTTAAAACAACTGCTGATAAAAAGAAATTGCTTAAATATTAAGTTGTGCTCCATAGAAGATATTTTTTCTACCCAAGGATTTTCTATGGTAATCCTTTTTTTTTTTTAAATATATATATATATATATTTTATAGAGATGGGGTTTCACCATGTTGGCCAGGCCGGTCCTGAACTCCTGACCTCAGGCGATCCACCCGCCTCGGCCTCCCAAAATGCTGGGGTAACAGGCGTGAGCCACCACACCCGGCCTTCCTATAGTAGTCTTTTGCAGACAATAAGCTTGTTCTAGAATAATTTTTTCAAGTTTCAAGAACATCATATCAATGCCCAATAAAACTCTCTGTACCTTATAAAAAGATTTCAATTGTCTGAGCTGTCAAACAGCTCATTTTGGAATTAGACAATTCCATTCCTACTGGCAAGTGAGATTTAAGTTATGCTAGGTGTAAGTTTAGAAACTGTAAAGCAAAATAGAAGTGTTTGGGGAGGTGGAGGAGACTCCCAAGGCTTAGCAGTCTCTTTTTAAAAAATTAATAACTAGTATTTTACACATTTATGGGATTCATGTGACAGTTCATTACATGCATAGAATATGTAATGATCAAGTCAGGATATTGAGGTATCATCATTTTGAGTATTTATCATTTCTATGTGTTGGGAACCATTCAAGTCCTCTCTTTTAGTTACTTTGAAATACACGATATATTGTTACTTACTATAGTCACTCTACTCAGTTGTTGAACATCAGATCTTATATCTTTTATCTAACTGTATGTTTTTACCCATTAACCTACTTCTCTTTATCTGCCTCCCACCTGCACACCCTTCCTGGTCTCTAGTATCTATTATTCTGCTCTCTACTTTGTAAGATCAACTTTTTTAGCTCCCAAATCTGAGTGAGAACATGTGATGTTTGCCTTTGTGTGACTGGCTATTTTACTTAACATAATGACCTCCAGTTCATCCGTGTTGCTGTAAATATGATTTTATTCATTTTTCATGGCTGAATAATATTCCACTGTGTAGATATACATTTCCTTTATCCATTCATCCACTACTGGACACAGGTGGACTCCATATCTTTGCTGTTGTGAACAATGCGTAGCAGCATCTTAACAGTGGCAGTTGCGTACAGTGCTGTACGTACTAGAGAGCTGGGGAAGGTGCTGGAGAAGAGCTTTGCTCCAGTCTAGGAAGCACTCTTCTAATTAGAATTCTCTGAGCTCATTTGGCACTCCACCATTTAGTCCATTTATATGTTTACATCATAGAATGACAGAATGACTAGAGACCACTGTGGCCCTTCACCTTTTTTTTTTTTTTTTTTGAGATGGAGTTTCGCTCTTGTTGCCCAAGCTGGAGTGCAACGGTGCAATCTTGGCTCACTGCAACCTCCACCTCCCGGGTTCAAGCGATTCTCCTGTCTCAGCCTCCATAGTAGCTGAGATTATAGGCTCATGCTACCACGCCCAGCTAATTTTTTTGTATTTTTAATAGAAACAGGGTTTCACCATTTTAGCCAGGCTGGTCTCGATCTCCTGATCTCAGGTGATCCGCCTGCCTCGGCCTCCCAAGGTGCTGGGATTAAAGACATAAGCCATCGCGCCTGGCCCACTTTTACTATAAAACAAAGTGCTCATTTTTGTTTGCTGTTAAGTCTTCTTTAAATAATATAAAATTACATCTGAGCACGTACTTACTGAGTGCATTACTATTAGGTCCCTATTACTAGTTAAACACTTATTAAGTAGATTGTTAAATTCTAACTTTCTAGACAAGAGTTTACTGCACTGAAGCTTGAAATTGCCGCCCATAGACTTTTTGCAGCTCTTATGTAAAGAACTGAAATACATTTGGGGCAGGTGATACTAAAGTAAGGGAGATACAATAGTTTTATACATTTCAGGCCTTGGTTTTTATAATAAATTATGTGATTTATTTTAAAACATTAACTCATATATGTATATATAGCACAAATTCAATGGTGCAAAAGAGTCATCAGTAAAAACCAAGTCTCCTGCTACCCATCCCAGAGCTATTTAATTTTCCCATCCAGAGGAAACCAATTTCCTGTGTTCCCTACATGGACAAACCTCTACATAGATTCTACACACATGACAGCTTAGTACATACACTCTTCTACAATAATAAAGCTACGAATTTTCTTTCCCAATGGCAAAGTGATCTTAAATGGAATGGATGTACCATACTGTATTTAACCATTAAAGGGCATTTAGGTTCTTCTAATCTTTTGCTATATGAAGCAATGCTGTAATATAGTTTTATCTTATGTTTAAATCTTTGCTACGCTGGAATTTATTTTGGAATAAGAAGTGAAATAGGGATACAAATTTATTTATTTATTTTTGAGATGGAGTCTCGTTCTGTCACCCAGGCTAGATGCAGTGGCCTGATCTTGACTCACTGCAACCTCCACCTCCAAGGTTCAAGGGATTTTCCTGCCTCAGCCTCCTGAGTAGCTGGGACTACAGGCGTGGGCCACCACACCTGGCTAATTTTTGTATTTTTAGTAGAGATGGAATTTCACCATGTTGGCCAGGCTGGTCTTGAACTCCTGACCTCAGGTGATCCGCCCAACTCGGTCTCCCAAAGTTCTGGGATTACAGGTGTGAACCACTGTGCCTGGCCTAAAAGACCTCCTTTATAAGCAAAATTTGTGTATGTGTTAATTTCTATGGTTTATTTATACTTGTAAATGCAGATGTTGCAGTTATTATAGCCTTATAATGTGTTTTAAAATCTGATAGGGCTGTTTCCCATGATTATTCTGTTTCCAAACTTTTCCCGACTTTTGTTATTTATTTTTTCAATGTGGTCTATGGAAAATAGTTCCATACTGTCTGTTTCTCCCCAAATTTCAGGTGACTATTGAGGATTTGATATGTGGCTAGTGTCACTAATGAATGAACTTTTAAGTTTATTTAAATTGCTACCTGAGGCTATAGGCTACTGTGTTGCACAGTGCAGTTCCAACAGATCTGTTTGTGTATAGAAAAGGCTACTGACTTCTGAACACTAATTTTGTACCTAGTCACCTCACTCAAGCATTCTATTATTTGTAGTATCTTTTTAGTGGATTCTCTTGAGTTTTCCAGGTATGCAATTGTAGAATCAGAGGCGATTGTTTTACTGGTATCCTTCCAATTAATGTAAGTTTTTTTTTTTTTAAGAGAGAAAGAAAGAAAAAGGAATGAAGAAGAGGAAAAAAGAGGAAGAGGAGGAGGGAGAGAGAATGAGAGTGTTGCTTAATTGCCCAGGCTAGAATGCACTCTAAAAATGGGTATTGAAAACCTCCCTTATACCATCAATTGTGCTTAATAATGGCCAACCAATATTTCATTTAAACCTGTGAGTAGGTGTGATGTGGTACTGATAAGAGTGCACATCTTGTGTGTTTAAAGTGGAGAGTTCTATAAATGTTTATTAAGTTTACTTGTTCCGGATCTGAGTTCAAGTCCTGGATATCCTTGTTAATTTTCTCCCTCATTGATCTATCTAATATTGATGTTAAAATCTCCCACTACTAACGTTAGTGTTTTAAGGACCCTCCGTACCGTTTTCCGTAGCAGCTGTACTAATTCACACTCACTATCAGTATAGCTGCCTTCCCTTTCCTCTGTATCCTTGCCAGCATGTTATTTTCTGTCATTTTGATGGCCATTTTAACTGGGTTAAAATAGTACCTCATGGTGGTTCTGATTTGTATTTCCCTAATGATTCATGATGTTGAGCATATTTTCAGATACCTGTTGGCCATTTATAGGCATTCTTTTGAGACATGTCTATTCAGATCTTTTGCCCTTTTCAAAATCAAATCATTATCATTGCTGTTGAGTCGTTAAGAGTCCCTTATATATTTTGGTTGTTAATCGCATGTTAGACGAATAGTTTGCAAATAATCTCTCATTCTGTAGGTTGCCTCTTCACTTTTTCAACTGTTTCCTCTGCTGTCCGGCAGCCTTTCAGCTTGATGTAATCTCATTTGTCAGTTTTTGCTTTGGTTGTCTGTGCTTTCAGAGTCTTAAGAAATTTTTGCCCAGATCCATGTCCTGAAGCATTTCCCCAACGTTTTCTTCTAGTGAGTCTACTAGACTCCAAAGCCCTTAACCAGTTAACTCCAGCCCTTACAACCGAACTGCTGGTTGCTCAACTTCAGTTTGCACAAAAATCACCTGAAGTTCTTATTTAAAATTCAAACCCCCACACTCCACTCTTAGAGATTTGAGCTCTGTAGATCTAAGATGGGAAATAGAAGTATTCGTGAAAAAAAAATATATGAAGCTGATAAGAATGCAGGTGGTCTTAGGGTAACACTCAGGAACACTGAATTTCCCTCCTTTAACGTTATCTGAATGTCTGAATAGTTCTATCTCAGAATAATTTTAAAGCCTAACATTGAATTTTTCTATCAGGTTTCATTTTGGATGACTTTGGCTACATATTTAGTATGAAGAGTTACTTGAGGGCACTACCAAATTTTAAAAGTTGTTATAACTATATACACAAATAAATATAATGTTTTAAGAGTTGTTTGGGACTCCAACCTTATTATCTTGCAAATAAGAAATTACATACTTGGCCGCAGACACATTATTTGGTAGTAATTGAAACAAGAACCTATTTCTCTAACTACTCACACTGTGCTTTAGTTACATTTGGCTCTTTCTCTGTAAAATATTTTTAGTACACTGCCCTAAAAGTCTTTCTATTATATAAGATTTTTAGTTAAATTAAACCATTAAAAAAAACCCAACCTAGTATGTGTTTGCTCTTTCCTTGATTTTGAAAGCTAAGTCCCTGGGAAATAAGTATTCAATTACATGTATATCTAATTAGGAAAACAGTCCACACATGTGAACATATAAGCCACAGTTTTCTTACTGACATGCAGGTAAGTTACAGAGGGAAGATTTTCATGGATAAATTCTACCTATGTTCACTTACTACTTAACGTTTCTAACTCAGGTTGATGTTGTGAGGCGATCTGTACCTTCCAAGGAACAGAAGACAAAGTAATCAAGCATACCCACCTGTAGCTCTGGCAAGCTCAGGGTCTCAGGGTCACCAGTTGATACCTTCAAGAGACAAAGAAGTCTTGGGCTCTCAAAAATCCCAGGAAGCAAGATGGCCACCACAATGGAACCTGAGACAAGGAAAGACTGAAGTCCAAAAGCCAGCAATTGGTAATGACAAAAACACGGGAAAAGTACTCGAGCAAGGCTGGCTGATGAGTCACATTTTAAAAACAATGACCAAAATCAAATACCTCTGCTATTAAAAGTTGTTTCAGGGCTGGGTGTGGTGGCTCACACCTGTAACCTCAGCATTTTGGGAGGCCAAGGTGGGTGGATCATCTAAGGTCAGGGGTTAGAGACCAGCCTGGCCAACATGATGAAACCCTGTCTCTACTGAAAACACAAAACAATTAGCCAGGCGCGGTAGTGCACACCAAAAGCTTTGGCTACTCTGGGGGCTGAGACCGGAGAATCACTTGAACCCGGGAGGTGGAGGCTGCAGTGAGCTGAGATCGTGCCACTGCACTCCAGCTTAGGTGATTGGAGCGAAACTTTGTCTTAAAGAAAAAAAGAAAAAGAAACGAGCTGTTTCAGGAAACCTATAAGTTGGTCCATGTCTACAAGACTATGAAACATGAATAGTGAACAAAAATATTCTGTCTAGAAGAGCTGACTATTGTCTATTACAGCCAAAAAGGAGGTTAGAGCAGAGGAGGGGTGAAGAGTAAATCACAGGACTTAAACAGATGATGACAAGGCCAGGTGCCCAGGGACAGACAGATTACTAAGAAATTTATGATATGCTAATTTCAATTCTGAGTCATGTCACTGATTTATTTTTAAATTCCAATGTACTCTGGACATCTCATAGTCAAAATACAACCATTTGGAACATCTAACATCCACGAGAAGATTGTAAAACAAGAATGAAAATGAAAAAAGCATTTTTAAAAAGCCAATGAAATGTTTTCCTTCTTGTCTTTTCCTTATACCATCTATTTAGCTTCCAGGATCCCCAAGGACTTTTCAGAAAACAGCATTTATTGTCGGTAATTCAGCAGGGAAACTGATTTGCTGGTCTTTGACGTGGCCATGTCTGATGCCAGTTCCAAGAATTTCCTAACTTAGAGCTTAATCATTGGAATAAGACTGAAGGCCTAAACGCAGATAATTTCTATTTTAGATAAAGAGCTTTTGGGATGATTTACTGGTTTTATCTTTAAAATCGTTCCAAAAATAATCAGGCTGGAGTAGTGAAAAATCCCATTCTCTCCGTATTGATGGTCAAGACAGACGGGAGACTTTAGAGGAAAGTTAACTTCAACCTTTCGCTCCCCACTCTACCTTTAATACCTACCCATCTTACTTTGGGACTACAAACTTCAAACACAGGGCCCTTTTTCTGCCTCCGTATCTCTCCCCCAGCACTCACTGTCCTACCATCCATATCCACTTCCATTTTGCCTCCATGATGATGCAACAGTTAAGCTCCTAGAGAATACATTGGATCATGCCATGCTTAAAGAGGTCCACAAGATAGGACTTGAATCTGTAACGTAACACTAAAAGACGCTTCTTCACATTCTAGGCAAAGGACTGGCAAACTACAGCCTGTGTGCCAAGTATGACCTACCAACTCTTTCTGTAAAGTTTTACTGGAACATAGCCACAACTATTCATTTGTATATTGGCTGACAGCTTTCATCCTACAAGGGTAGTAGAGTCTCCCCAAAGCCACAGACACTTACTGTTTTTACAGACAAGTTTACCAACCCTGATCAAGACCTCAGTTTGCTTTCTCAGTCTCCCTTGCTGTCTGTCCCAAAAGTAAGTTCGCCATACTCCAAAACCAGACGGACTCTTCTCCAAACATACCACATTGTTCTCTGTTCCCGGAAATATCATGCTGCTAAGTTGGGATGGGAACTGGTGAGCTCCCTCTCTTTACGTCTCAACCCAAATATTATCTTCTCTGTGAGGCCTTCCCTGATGCTCCCCAGGCAGATGGGCCCCTCCCTCCTCTATTCTGTCTGAATGCTTTATATGTGCTTCTGTTACAGCATGTATCACTTCATACCTCACTCATCGAGATATCTTATTAAGCTATGAGCTCCTGGAGAGCAGCTGTCTGAATTTTTGTATTCCAAATTATCTTACACGGTGCCTGACTTATTTGCATGTTCACTAAGTGTTTGATGAACGAATGAATGAAGGAATGATTTGCAGACCATGCATATGAATTTGGTACAGTAGCCATGTTTGTTAAGTTATATTTTACTAATATAATTAGCTTAGTCATCTTATAGAAAAATGTGCTTTGCTCACGGGGGTGGGTTAAGAGATAGTATCCCAAACAATTTGCACTTTACCCCCCCCCCATAGAAAAACAAAAACAATCAAAGCAAAAGTGAGTGGCCTACGTTTATACCTTAAGAACCATGCAATCTTATGAATGAGCTATCAAGAAAAAAAATGGGTGTCTATAATATAGAATCTCTCTATTTAACTACTTTTCTTTTTTCCATTCTTAAGGAAGAAAGAACAATTGCAGAATGGAGTTTTAATTAAGGCTGTATACTGGCGACGCTTTCCTTCTCCTTAATAAACATTCAATACACCAAGTAGCGATTTATTGTTTAAAATCTTAAATTTCACTTTTCAAATAACATGAAGAAATCCATCCTCAGTCCTTTCGTAAGCCCTTGTATCGACAAATTGACACATTTAATACTGAGTCACTCTTAGACCAAAGAGTACTTGTGTACTCCACATTTCGTAGTTAGCAAAACAATGTTACAAAGGTTAGAAGTCAACCTATGACACTAACCTCTTTTTTTTCATGGTGTAATGCTTCCTACCATCTCCCAACACTGAATGGAGCACATTTCTGAAAGCAGAAAATAATTCTTTTTTATGGAATAGGCCGTAACAAGCACTAGAATAAAATGTTCAATTCATACCACTGAGATTGATTCCTTTCTTTTGTATCCACTGTATATGGAAAGATTCTGTTTTTATCTTTGAAGAGCACTAGTCCTGCAGTTTCTTGAAAAGCTAAGGTATACATTAAATAGAAGAATAATTAGAAGTGAAATGTTAGAAATTCCCCAGATCCCTCCTGGAAAAGACTCTGTCGAAGTCTGAACACCTACGTGGTGGCCCCCACTTTGTCCTTAGGGCGGGACACAGCTTGCTTCCCTGGCTGTGTCTGAGCATCTCTTAATCACTGTGGTTGCACTGGCCGCAGCCAGGTTTACCGTGTCAAACTTTATTCCCATTTTTGTCTTTGGCTCATGCAGGCCACAGCCCACTTCCTGTGATGGCAGGACTCGTATGAGGCTACCATGGTTGAAAATCAAATTCATATCCTGGGGTAACTGATTTAGAATCAGATCTGACTTTGAGCCAAACTTTTAAACTCATTTCTGAGCTTTCATGTTGTCATCTGAAAAATGTGAAGGATAATAATAAGACACCAGTTGCAAAGATGAATTGAGTTAAAGGTGAAAAATCAAACTATAAAGCTAGAATAAATGCAGGTGAATTTTTAAAACTAACCTTTTGCTAGAGAAGGGTTTTCTAAACATGAAAACAAAGGAGAAACCAAAGAGAAAAAAGATCGATGAATCTTTCTCCAAGATTTTAGAAAGAAAGTTTTCAGTCAGAATGGGGTGAGCTATGTGGGAGTATGGAGCTAAAAGTGGCTACTTTTATTCTGTGTTTCAGCAGGGATTTGACGTTTCCTTGCTGTGGTGTGAAAGTCCCCTCCAAAAATCACGTTGAAATTTAATCCCCAACGTGGTTGTATCAAGAGAGGCCTTTAAGATGTGATTGGAGCACGAGGGTTCTGCCTTCATGAATGTATTAATCCATTCACGGATTAATGGATTAATGAGTTATCAGAGGAGGGGAACTTGTGGCTTTATAGAAAGAGGAGGAAGGACTTGAGTGGCAGGTGAGCACGCTCAGTCCCCTTGCCATGGGATGTCCTACCCTACCTCAGGACTTTTCCAAATGTACCTCCTCGACCTTGGACTTCCCACCTCCAGAATTGTAAGAAATAAATTTCCTTACAAATTACCCACTTTCAGGCAGTCTGTTATAAGAAACAGAAAATGGACCAAGATATTCCTTAATAGGAAATGGCCTTAGAAGTCCTAATGTCTGCATACTGATTTTCCTGTTTTCCCAATTACTGGGATGTCTCCACCACACACCGCATTCTCCCTGTGAGTAGTGCTTATGGCTGTCCTGCACAAGAGCGTATTATCCTTGTCTTTCTTCCTGTATGAATGCCAGACACCAGGAAGACACATGTAAGAATTTTAAATATCACGGGGACTCAGAGAACCCAGAATGATTCAAATCCATGACTATGAATGTGAATGTATAGAATTTTAAATAAAGGGCAAATGACAAACTATAGGAAAATACCTGCAACATTTCTGACAAATGCTTATCAATGTTCTAACATATAATATCAATGTTTAAAACAGTAAGAAAAGTACTGGCACATTCATAGAAACATTGCCAAAGAGACAAAGATAATCACAAACAAAAACAGCAAAAAACATTAAAATTTAACTTTATCATTGATCAGGAAACTGAAATTCAGAAAAGATATTGTCCATTTATCACAATGATTCTCAAACTTGATTCCTCATCACAATCCTTTGAGGAGTTTTTGAAAAACACACATGCCTACCTTCACTTCTCAATGGTTTTGATTTAGGAGATCAGAAGGGGAATCAAGAACCTGTTTGACAATCGTAAAATATATACTCAGAATGAGAGCACCTGTTTCGCTCATCTCTAAGTGTTCTCAATGCCTGGCACTATTGACACTATTCTGTAACTACCTGATTCCTGAGTTTCTAATTTTGATATAAGTGGTATACTTCGTGTGTTGAGGTATCTCTAGAATTCTCTTACCATTGCTTTCACATACAAGTGGCGTTCCGGATTTAGAAATGTGTAATAAACTTTACCTTTAATACTCCATAGGCTTTTACCTATTGTTTTCTGCTTTTTGGCACTTGTCATCTTCTGTCCTTCCCTCCTTTCTATCCTTTCCTTCCTTCTGTTCTTTACTCATCCTTAAAGACGGAATATGTTCTCCAGGGCTAGCTCCTCATCAGCAGTAAAGTTCAGTCCTTAGACCTCCTTAGACCTTTGTACTGGCCACTTGGAGGCTGGCACACCTGCTTCTTAGTTCAGTGTTATCTGTAGCGCCCTCACTCAACATGCTGTGGACAGCCTTCTTCTAGTATAAGTTCAGTTGAGCCCTGATCTGATATTTGCTTTTTTGATGCGACACAGAGAATCAGTCACAGTTTGAAACAATATCCACCATTCACAAATCTTTCTGTCTTTAGTCCTGTTTGTAATATTTTTCCTTAGACAAACAAGAGCTAATACTTCATGGGATATTTTGAGTTTTGAGTTACAGTGACTGAACGTCTATTCAAAAAATAGCTGATGGGGTAGGGAAGAGCAGGATTCCAGGCTTGGAAGCTGTGTTTACCTGGATTGCACCTCCCTATTTTCCTGGGCAGGGCAGTGCTAGTCAAGCCTGCTCAGTGGACGTGATAAGAGCCAGTTTCTGTCCTCTTCTCACAGAGCAGGATGTGGTTATATGTAGTCCTACAATATGCTTCTTGATCCATTCCCATCAGTGATTCACTTAATGTGAATTCCCCAACCATGCAAATTTAGTTGATAACTCTGTCACTAGTTTATATATTTTTATATAATTTTTGAAGCATTAAAATAGGAAATTAAGAGACTTACTGGACACATTCAATTGACCAGAATGACAACTCAGAAGTAGAGTCATGTATACATTTTCCAAATCTCCCACTCAGGAAATATGTGTAGCAGAGTTTAAAAGTTGGTAATGAATAAAGACAGAAAATGGGCTAATTGAAGGTGGTACAAGGGAATTAAAAACCCTAATTTCACAAAAATGTAGGCCCTTTATTTTATTGTGCCCCCTGAAGGTAAGCAGAATGTAATTGGGGAATAACTTCCGTTAACAAACGGTGATAACTGAGACACTTTAAATTGGGTTAGAAATTTGGAAATATACTACAAAATGAATTATGTAAATATAAGATCCTCTGTATACTTCAGAACTATACAACCCAAGGTTGCATTATGCAGCTATATTATTTGCATACATGTATAATTTGTATTCAAATGATTGTAGATTGGAGCTGTAAGATGAATATGGTAGGGCTCAGAAAGAGAGCTGGATCCTCGAAATCCCTGGCAAGGGAAGCAGTAAACCACCGCACTGCGCCCCACCACGCACTGCAGTTTTGGTCCCTGGGCCTCAATAAAACAACAACCTAGAGAAGGTTGCAGAAGGACATCTGAACTGAATGAGAGATGAAGAGCTAGGGTTCCTGCTCACAGGGCTAGGTAGATCTTGTGAAAGGAGAGTATAAGTTCAAACACTGCACAGTGACCCCAAGAGAGGTCCAACAGATTTATATTCTCTCTCTCTCTTTCCACACACACACACACACACACACACACACAGAGAGAGAGAGAGAGAGAGAGAGAGAGAGAGAGAGAGAGAGAGAGAGAGAGGAATGTTTCTTAAAACCATCTATTTGGCTCTATTAATGGGTTGAATAGGCTATTAGCTGGAAGCACACAGTTCTTGGAGGGAGACAAACTTTTCAAGGTGACTTGCAGAAGGACAGCCTTCGGTGCCAGGGACAGAATCCTGGGCCGGCTGGATGGCTAGACAGGTTTTGTTGCAGCATCTCTGATGCTTTATGACTGCACAGTACATGGTAAGTGTTCTTGTCACCTTTTGCTTCTTGTAATTTCATATAATTATATGAAATTGGCATGGAATACCTATATTCCCTTGCTGTAATGCTGTTATAAGGTGCTGATTCTCAGTACTGGCTTCAATAGAAAAAAGAGGGAGAAACTAGATAAGGAATTACAGCAGAGAAAGAAAGCACATAGAAATAAGGAACGCATTGCTTTTCTGAGTTACCTCATATGAAGCTTTAAGGGATCCTGTGGCAAAATGTCAACAGCAAATGATTCCATCCTAACATCTAAGGACCAGTATCATTACCCAGTACTTTGCAAGACCCCAAATGAGTCCTGGGAGGTAAAGCATGTTCTATCAGTGTGGATGATAGCTCATAATCCATCTTTGTAATTTTTTGTTTGGCTTTACCAGAGAAAAACATATACCTACCATCTATTGAAGGGCAGATATAGCAGAAAACATTTTCTACTATTTCATTTATTCTTCAAAACCCCAGCCCTACAAGGTTGAGAATATCCTTACTTTACAGATAAGTGAGGCTTACAGAGGTTAGAGAATTTCTGGAGGTCTCACAGCTGACAATTGATGGGGTCATAATTTGAATTCACTTGTTGTATAATTTGATCCACATTAACTCCATTCCATAATCCAAGTTCTAAGCCACCTTCCTGTAGTTCTTCTAGTTGAGTGACCCAGTGAACTTCCATGTTAATTTGTTCAGATAACAAATGAAGCTGTCTACACATATATTTAGAAGAAAAAAACTTGATGGCTTTAAACATGAAACCAGGAGGTCAATGACTAGGGCTGGCAACACTGGATTCAGTGTACGGTGTTTTTCATGCTGCCAGAGCCTCTACTGTGGGATGGTATCCGCGAGTGAGCTTGTCAGGCCACCTTGCCATCCTGACGACTTCCAGCAAACCAACTGTGTATGGATGTCTTCTTTTCCTCGGCTTTTCTTCTTCCTTAGCCCCTGTGGCTCTGAGCTCAGCCTGTCTCTTGGGCTCAACTTTTTAACGCTCTTCTTCTGCTGTGAACCTGGTCCCTTGGCTCATCAGGAAATCCACTTCCTACTACTCCATGAAGACACCCTCAGTGACCTCTTTTGCTTTGGCTAGTATCTGACCTTAGGCAACACCTGGTTTTCTGCTTATTACTTCCTCACTTCTTACGACAATTGGAATGGGGACTCATTCTGTTGCACAGGAGCAAGTAGGTCCCAGGAAGTGGATCTTGGTGTAATATAAGGAAGATTTTTCTAGTAGTCAAGGCTATGGAAAGATGGGATGTTCTGCTGCAGGTAGTAATAATTTTTGTCACTAGAGGGATTCAAATATAGTCGTGTGATGATTTGGCGAGGAGAACTCAGTATCTACATTATGAGCAGTAACAAAGACAGCCAAAAACTCAGCAGCTTGCAACAACTCAGGCTTATCTCTCACCTGAGTTACAGAGTGTATGTATCTCACAGTTCAATCATGAACCTCCTCTTCATCATGCTCCCTTAGAGTCCCAGGCTAACAGAGAAGCCCTTAACAGGACACTGCAGTTTTCGTATCAGAGCAAAGAGAGTTATGGCAAACTGTGAGTTGCTTCTTAAAGCCATAGTTCAGACGTGACATTTGTGCACGTGTTTAATTGAGCAAAGCAAGTCATGTGGCCACTATGAGTCAAAAAAAGGGTGGAGATGTGTAACTCCCTCTGAGGGAAGAAGACAGTCCCATGCCCAAGCTTGGCATCAGTGGACAGGGAGGAATGAGGGACAATGAATCTCTGGAACACTGACATAATACACCACCACGTCAATGCCATAAGAGAGGTTCTAACAGTGCAAACTGGGTGGTTTCAGCCACATCATTTGTAAGTTTCCTTCCAGCCTTGAGATTCTGTGGTATGTATGGACCTCCCAGTTTTTTTGTGTGGGAAGCAATCCCTTTTTGAAATACCGAGGCAGGAGGGTCAGGGTGTAGAGTTCCTGGAGCAGGTTGGCAGTAGCCTGTCACCAAACCCTTCACTGCAGACTGAATGACTACCGTCCAACAGAAACACAGTGTGAACCACATGTACATTTCAAACTGTCCATGAGGCACATTTCAAAAAGTCTAAAAAGCCACAGGTAATATTCATTTTAATAATTTATCTAACCCAACATATTTATAATATTTCAATGTCAAATCGATATTAAAATTATTGAGATATTTTACACTATTTGTTTCATAGTAAATCATAGTTCACATTAGACCTCTATTTTGAAGTAGACACTTTTTTTTTTTTTTTTTTTTTTGAGATGGAGTCTCACTCTGTAGCCCAGGCTGGAGTCCAGTGGTACTATCTCGGCTCACTGCAACGTCTACCTCCCATGTTCAAGTGATTCTCCTGCCTCAGCCTTCGGAGTAGTTGGGATTACAGGCACCTGCCACCATGCCTGGATAGTTTTTGTGTTTTTCATAGAGACGGGCTTTCACCATGTTGGCCAGGCTGGTCTTGAACTCCTGACCTCATGATTCGCCCACCTCAGCCTCCCACAGCGCTGGGATTACAGTCTTGAGCCACCATGATTGGCCTGGAGTAGCCACATTTTAAGTACTCAAAACATGTGACTAGTGACTACTGTACTACATAGTATGCACTTAGTGGAAAATGCAGTTTCTGGTATCAAACACACTTGGATTTGGGGTCTCAGGTTGGGGCAGGGGGTGGTCCTTAGTTGTTGCTATTGAAGAGAGTTGGAGAGAAGAAGCAAGAATAAACAAGGTTTCATAAGCACCACTACAGAGGCATAAATCTAGTGTAGTAGTTACCGCTGCAGATTGGGATTAGGAAGACTAAATCCGAAACTGACTTCGTTGGAAACCAGCTATGCCATCTCTGACTCTGTGGTCTTGGGTAAGTTATCAAACTTCTTTTAGTCTTAATTCTTTAACTGTAAAGAGGGGAAAGTTTTAGTACTCCCCTCCCTGTGTCCATGTGTTCTCATTTACCTATGCAACTGTCTTGCATGTCCTGCACATTGACCCCAAAACCTAAAATGCAATAAAAAAAAAATAATAATTAAAAAAAAAAAGAGGGGAAAGTTTTACCTTCCTTGAATGTCCTATACAAGCATACTTGATAGCATACATACGTTGCCTGGCACATAATAGGTGTTTAATAAATAGTAATCAATAAAATTTATATTATTATTTTATGAAGGAGGAAGGCGGGTAGAGAAGACAGAGATCATTGCCACAGGGATGGGAGAAGGTTAATGGCAGCAACTAAGCAGGTTAGAGTTTATAATCAGGGAGTAGACAGCAGTTGCTCAGGTAGAAAACTCTGGTCTGCATTGTATTTCTTCACTGCTCACTCCACAGGTCTTGCTAAATCATTGTCTTATTCTAGAACCTTTAAATTCAATGTCTTCCATTTAACATACCATCTGCTTCAGTGCTTCTACAAAGAAAGGCTTTGAATTTTGCATGTAGAAGGGTTTCAAGAAAGTGTTTAGAGAACTTGGCACGCTGGGCAGGCCCAGAAAATAAGGAGAACCTTTCCTAATAATGCATTTTCAGCATCATCTTCAGGGATTCAGCACAGAGCCCAAGAGCACATATCCCAAGACAGAGAGCATATCTCCAGATTAATGTACCTTATCATTAGGGTTGGGAAAAAAAAGAAGGCTGGGGGTTAAAATATGACTAAAAGCCATAGCCAGACCCTCTTCTTTGGCTCTATCTTGAGAAATTCTTCCCCTAAGTCTTCCCACAAGCTAACCAGACCTCAAGTCCTTTATACCATGAGTGTCGGGGGAGAAAGCACACACTGACTTCAAAACTGTTATCAGCACCTTCCCAGGAATCAGAAAAACAAGCAATTCGGATTATACCTCTTAGACGCCAAGTTTGAGAAGGTTCACAATACACGAATTTTCCAGGACAATGAGAGTCTCGAAGGTGATCCTTGGTCCTATAGCAACATGGAGAACGAGCTGTGGCCTCTGGCCAGCCAAGAAGCCTTGTTTTCTTAGCAACTGGCACCATTAACTTCAGAAGGGGATAAGCAACCATTGGAATTTCACATGGCGAATTTCCCAGAAATGCATTCTTCTTTTCTGAGAACAGCACAGATTGGCTGGCTTAAATGAGGCACCTGGGGTGATATCCTGGCACCCAATATACAGCAAAAACATTGCCTGGGTGTTTCATAATAAGAATCATTTCTAATTTCAATTTGCTATATACCTTTAGCATTTTTTAAATTGAGAAAAACATTTTTCTAGCAGTAAGCAACTAAACATCATTATAACTCTCTTAGACTCGAATAAGAACATACACTATTGAGATAGCTCACAAAAATAGTTTTTTTACTCTATTTGATCTCACTATTTTACATGAATAAGAAAACAAATGAATCTTTTATGAACTTCACTTTCATCATGAATGATGTTATATATGACATTTAAACATACTCTTAATTATTTACATTTTTTTCTGTTAATTTCTGGGCACTTAAAAATAAGTTGAGAGGCTTTTTTTAGGGAAGGGGTTGATTCTGCATGAACATACCTTTCAGCTTTTCTATGCAGTCTATTCATTTCAAGGACATTCCCATATAGGATCCAAATTCTCCATTTCCTCTGTGCTGCAGTTTAATGAAACCCCAGCATTTCTCTTGCTCCAAAAATGCCAAATGTAGTTAAGGATGCCTTGATACTATGCTATTGCTAAAAACTATTTATATTCATACATTCCTGACAGTTTACTGCTTTTCTGACACGGTATCTCTCATTGTAGAGCTTTGGCCAATATATATGTATATATATTATATAGATATTTATATTACATAATTAACACATACAAATATTTTACTGCATTTTGGTCTCCAGTTGCTACCAAACATATATATACTCCGGGAAATGCAAATACCTAAAGCACTTATTATCAGGATACAATTCTAGACATATATCTATAAATCATCTTTAAGTGGTTCTGAATATTTTAGGAGTGAGGAATAATGTGTAGGAAAGCAGGATGCCCTAAATTTCAACCAATGTCAGTTTTGCATTTTACAGCTTCTGTATGAAATAACTCATTACCATTGAGTATGAAATTAAAAATCAGAACTACTTGCTTCTCTGAAGTCAGTGTCTGCATATGTGTATAGATAGGTGTGTCTCTGTGTGTTTTAAGTAAGGGAAAGGTATCCAGAGGAGCTGAATACATTTTAAGGAAGGAGATCATTACTTTCCACTTTATGGAATAACATGCAGTGTCTTTCATAAGCAAATACACAGGAATCTTTTTTTCTCCATTAACAGTTGGGGCAGAGAAGTTGAGTATGGCTGCCATCATAGGCTGGGAGATGTGCTGTCCGCAAGCATGAGGAAGATGCCAGGGAGGGAAGCAAGTCCATGGATGTGCCATCCCGAAGTCTCCGGAATAGCTGTACAACTTTGTCAGTGGGTGGTTTATTTGTGGAATCTTTCCCTGCTGGCTGGATAATGAGCAGGTGATTGTTCAGATAAGCGTGGCTAAAGTCTGTCTGTATATCATTCGGAGAGTGCAGGACCATCGCCGCTCTGCCTGCACTTCATCACAGCCTCACCTTGCTTTCCCCAACCCGTGTTTAAGCTGAGAGCAAGGTTCCTCATGGGGATGGCTACAGTTCAACATCTCTGGCCTCATTTTAAAAAGATAACACACCATAATGCTGTGCTCATTCTTGCAACAGCAAGTATGTGAGCAGCCTAAAAACAGAGAATGAATTAAAATGCTGTTAATTATGCTTGAGGCTATGACATTCCTTCGTAAGTAATTACGAGAGGGAGAAGCATCCCCAGTGTTTCTGCTTCCTGATCGTTTACACAAAAAGTAGGAAGTGTGTGTTGCCCTCCTCTCTCAAGTTCTTGGTCTTAGGGGGTCCTGGTAAAGCCAGTTGCCTCTGTCAGTATTTAGAAAGCTGTCCACACATCTTTAACGCCACAATCTCACTGTCAAGAGGGAGGTGTAGTCAGAAGGGTGCCTACAGCGACAGAAATAATCTCATATTTACCTCTTTTACTTATTAAAACAGAAATTTAGAGCTTGCTAAGTTATCATCTATATTGCAGAGGTGGCCAGAGGCCCACGGTCATACAACTGGAATTTTCAGTCATGCTTCCCCTCGCATACAACGTCTTCACTCATCCACTGAGTAAAAACAAATAGAAAGGAAGGTAGATAACTGAGTGCTTAGTGCTGAGCCCTAAAAGCTGAAATAACTGCATTTTTTCTTTAACAAATCTGTCACCTTGAGAGTCTCCCTTGACCTCTTGCCCCAGTTACCGGAGGGAAAGAGATGCCAGGCACAGCTGAAAGAGGAAATGTGACACGTCTGGTACACTGTCTTTGGCAAATGGATTACAGGAAACACTGATGCTTTCTGATGTTGTTTCAGCCACGTTTGGGGACAGACTGGAGTTGTGGGGTGGACCTTGGCAGATTACACGTGTAACAGAGTTCAGAGTTTATTTGTTCTTGCAGAGATTCCAAATACTCTTTAATGCGGCACAGAAAATGAATTAAGAGAGAACAGGGCAGCTACAGGTACTTATGGACGTGAGGAGACTTAATAAAACCTCTGTTGAGTTGAAAGGACCTTAAACTCCATTAGCAATATCCTTGAGAAACACATCCACACACACACAAGCGAGACATCCTGAAATGGCTGTCACTGGAGCGATCCACTGCAAAGACCTTCCCTCTAATTGAAATTAATGATGCCTCCAGCAGCCTAAATTGAGCCCCTGGACCTTCCACCTATGTAAATTCAACAGGCGGGACTCAGCTTTTAGACAGGGAATTTGGTTTCCACCTGGTCTCTAGTTTTGAGAGTCTCTGCCTATCCATGTTAGGACGTATTATTGGAAGAAATCAAATTTACCTCTAAGAATGTCTGTGTGAGGCTAGACAGAGACAGCCTGTAGGAAAATCGGGAAATTCCCAGAACTTGTGTTTGGCAAGACTCAAAGTTTCCCATCTAGGGACTATGTTTTCTGAATCAGATGATTTTTTGTTTGTTCATATTTTTGCAACTGCCAGGTGCAGGAGAGAGTCTAGAAGATGCATTTTTCTTTCGTAAAGCAACAACTATTTATTTAATCACAGAAACTCAGAGCGGACAAGGATCTTAGAGATAAAGCCTTCACTGGGGCTGAAATTTGTTTTATGCTTGGGTTTGTTCAACAGCTGTTTTTTATAGCACGTGGTTCCCAAACTGGCAGCACATTGGAATCAGCTGGGAAACCGTAAGAATACCAATGCTTGAGAGAATCTCATTTAATTGCCTGGGTGAAGGCTGATTCTAATGTATAGCAATGTTTGAGAACCACTATTCTAGTAGATTTCCAATATATCCATATGTATGTGTGTATATACCTATGCACACAAATATATAGTAATTGTACTATGAACAGGATATTTTAAAGCAACACTCAGCCACTTGAATACAGCTGAAAGGCTTCCTTTTGATACTAACATATTAAGTATCTTATACGGTTTTACAGAGACAGAATTATATACTTGAAATTGGATCTGATCCACCTGGTGATTTTCACTTGCCTCCTACAGCTAGATACCACACAACGATCACGCTTTTCCCCGACCAACCCAAACAGAAACTACAGCATGATGTCCACTGAAATTAAGGGTTTTGCTGCAGAGATAATAAAGATTTATTGGAGGCCAAATTTGAGGACTTACCCAGGAGGACACACCAACAAAGTTGGGCATGTTCCCAAATTGGTGACAAATGGAAATGCTTTCAAAAGAAAGTTTAGGAGAAGGCAGGGGCGCTCCTCCTATCAGAATCGTCCTTTTTGTTGGAGAGTTCAATACAGAGGTTACCATCATTGGCTACAGATGACAACACACTGGGTAAAATGTCCTGTGTGCAAGACAATCAGCAAGACTTCATGAATCAGGAACAAATCAGTGTCCTTTCAGTATCAGTAGATTACGTGTTAATCAGTAAGACAATAGTTTGAGGAACTCAGGATAAGATTTGAGGGACTTACTGTAAAACTCTTTACTCAAGGACAGGATGAAAGCCCTGAACTTCCCCTGCTGGTTAATTTGGTAACCTGTCAAATGCAGCCTGCAGGTTATCAATGAGGTGTATCGCCTCTGGGGAAAAACTGCATATTAGCGTTATCCAATGAGGATTGGGGTTTGGGGACATCAAGGACTTCCTGGGATACGCCACCAATACCAGGGTATAAGTAGTTACTCTGCCCTGGTGGGCTAAGCAATAGAAGCAGAAAACCCACCTAGCCTTTCCCAGCCAATTTCACCCTCCAGGTCAGCCAGCCTAAGCCCTTCAAGGCAAGAAGTCTTCCCTCATTAAACAGTTAATACATTGCCTTGAATAAACAGCAGAATTTCTCTATCATTCCTACTTATAAACAAACATCCAGCACTCTTCCCAAGGCCAGCTCTGAGCATACTAGCAGATCAATGGCCTTGATTATTTAGTCTAACATTTTATATGAAAGCCGAAGGAAAATGAGGCTGAGAAACCAGAGCTACTTAGGCTTTTCGGAAAGGGATGGACAGGATAGGTTACATGTGCTATTACAAAGTGATCAGATGTGTCTTATCCCTATCTACTATTACAAAACCCTTTTCAGGCCTCAAATATGGTTTTGCTATAGAACCTTAACTTTTCATTATCAGATACTGTTTGGGTTAAGGCATTGAAGCTATCTGTCAAAAGACAAACCTGGGAAGCAGCACTTACTGTGATTCTAAATGGTATGGGGGCTGGGTGTGAGAACCCCACTCAGGGCTGGGGTGGGAGTGCCCTCCTGGACTACACCTCCCTCCCCACACTGAGCTGAGATCACTGGAGTGGGGTGGTGAAGGGTGCTGTTACTAACGGGATTTATTATGCATCTCATATGCATGGTGTGGAGATGTCGTTTTTAAAAAAAACTAGAACGATTGATTTAAACCAAGAGTGATTAATATTTTGGCACAAATTAGTTGATCAGATGCTAGCAAAAGCCCTAAGGACAAGGACATGAGAGAGGAGAGATGTGATGGGAAGGAAGTGAGACAGTTTAAAATCTAAGACTTGGGGACGGGGGTGATCCCAGGTGAGGCACCGCCCTATGGGTCTTTGGCCAAGAGGGGAACAGAGAAAGGGGGAGTGAGGAAGAGACAGGGGTCAAGGGTCTGAATCAAATGCAAAGGCTCTGAGGACAGATTCAAACCTTTCCCTGACTCAGCCCAAACAAGAAAAGTTTAAAGCGATCTTGACTTTTTCTAGTGTGTCTTGATCAAATGAAATGTAGTAAGAGATGAGAACTGCCTGTTTTCTTTGCTCCTTTTGCTACATTAAGAGTGTAGCGAAAACTTGCTAAGTGCTTGTCGCGTGCCAGGCACCGCCCTAAGCACTTTGTACTGTCTCTGTGACCACCTCTAATAGCGGGCGGTATTACTGTCACCATGTAAAAAGCAGAGACCAGGCCGGGTGCAGTGGTTCACGCCTGTAATCCCAGCACTTTGGGAGGCCGAGGCAGGTGGATCATTTGAGGTCAGGGGTTTGAGACCAGCCTGACCAACAGGATGAAGCCCTATCTCTACTAAAAACACAAAAAAATTAGCGGGGCATGGTGGTGCGTGCCTGTAATCCCAGCTGAGACTGAGGCAGGAGGATTATTTGAACTGGGGAGGCAGAGGTTTCAGTGAGCCCAGATCGCACCACTGCACTCCAGCTTGGACAACACAGTCAGAGTTCATCTCAAACAATAACAATAAAATTAAAATAAAAAAATAAAAAGCAGAGACCAGAGACATTACGTAATTTGCCCAAGGCCCCTATAGCTGTAAGTGGCTGAACTGGAATTAGGAACTCAGTCAATGAGTCCTACTGCATATTGTCTTAAGAACATTCTGCTCATCCGTTATAAGTGTTAGGAGTACATGTGGACATGCATCTCAAAGAAGAGAGAAATTTCCTGCATCTTCTTTCTAGAGAAGCTCAACAGGTCATTCATTATTGAGGCCTTTACTTATCCTTAAAAGAAGACCAACAAATTTACATTTTTAAAAGATGGGGTCACTTTAAATTCTGTTGAGCTCAGCAGTTCAAGTCTAGCTCAGGCAAGATGGACTTGCAAAGGACAGATTTGCCCAGGCTGGGCTCGCATTCCTGGGCTCTAGAGATCTTCCCACCTTGGCCTCCTGAGTAGCGCGAACTACAGCAGCACACCACCATACCTGGCTCAAGTTTTATTTTTCAAGGGCTATGACTCCTTTCACACCGGCCACTGAGTACTAATAAAGAAGATACGAGGCGGGGTCAGGACTAGAGGGAGTATGACCTAGAGGAGAAAGACGGGGAAGAGATGTGAAGGCCACAGAGGGGCTTAGGAGCCTGTAGGTTGGGACACTGGGTCATTCTTCCAGACTCACAGTCTGTGTAGGGCTGGTTAAAAGAAATAAGGCCTTCTGGTGATACCCCGTCTCTACTAAAAATACAAAAATTAGCTGGGTGTGGTGTCGTGCACCTGTAGTTCCAGCTACTCAGGAGGCTGAGGCAGGAGAATTGCTTGAACCCAGGAGGCAGAGGCTGCACTGAGCCGAGACTGCACGACTGCACTCCAGCCTGATGACAGAGAGAGACTCCATCAAAAGAAAGAAAAGAGAAAAGAAAGAAGGGATATCTTTTTATAGCCCAGAATGACTCCATGATAGAGAAAACTTTCAGTACACTTCACCTCAAATGATACTTGCAATCCTGTTTCTCTCTTGAAAAATCAGGAGGGCTTCCCGTCTGCGCAGGAGACAACAGAATGTGCTCTGGTTTCAGAATGCCTTTCCATGTCATATACTCATTTCTTAGAAGCCCCACATTTGTCTTTATTTTAAAAGCACAGTATTTAAAAAAAAAAAAAACTAAATGCATCTGCTTATGTTGAAAGCCCCCATCTGTTCGATTTGATTTCCCTTCCTAAGAGCTTTCAGAACTGCTCTGGCTGTTGTCTCTCTAGTGGTTCAGTTGACCTAACAGAAAGGCCCCAAACTGCGTAAATTCCCTATGCAACCAGAAGGGCGCAAGCAATATCCCTTGAGGCCAGAGGCGGGACTAGAGGCTCCATGGGGGCAGGATGCTACCTGTCTTCTTGGTACTGTAGACCTGGTACCCGCTCTAGTGCCCAGCACAAAGAAGCTCCTTAAACAGGAGACACTGGTTCACAGAGGTAAAGCTGTCTTTCCAAGTTTACTCAACAAGTGTATTTATCTATTGCTGCATAACAAATCACCACATTCTTATCACAAAACCCTGTCAATGGCTTAGAAGAGCACATGTTAATTATCTCACAGTTTCTATGGGTCAGAAATACAGGGGCAGCTTAACTGGGTCCTCTGTAGAGACCTATAAACATGGTGCCAGCCAGGGCTGCATCTCCTCTAAAGGTTTGACTGGGGAAAAATCCAATTTCAAGCTTTCCTACTTGATTGTCAGCAGGATTCATTTCTTTGCTTGCTTTTGGACAGAAGCCACCCTCAGTTTCTTGCTACACAAGCATCTCCACAATGTGGTGACTTGCTTCATCAAAGGGTGAGTCCACTGGCAAGATAGAAGTTACGCTGTTACACAACCTAATCATAGAGGCAGGATTTTCTCACCTTTGCCGTATTTTGCTGATTAGAAACAAGTCCCAGGTTCTGCCTGCACTGAAGGTGGGAGACCTGTACAAGGACATGAATGCCAGGAGAAGAATCATCGGGCTATCACAGAGTATGACCACAGCAATCAGATGGTGATCGGATGCCTACATCCAGCACTGCTTCTCCTTTCATTCCCCCTCCATCTCGGCCACCCAGGCATATGTACTTTGAACACAAATGTAGTGTGACTTTTTGAGACAGAGTTTCAGTCTTGTTGAACTGCTGACCCCAGGTGATCCACCTGCCTCAGCCTCCCAAAGTGCTGGGAGTACAGGTGTGTGCCACCATGCTCGGCTGTGACTTCTTACAATCAGTGCAACATGAAGGTAAGCCACGATTACTGTGAGAAGGGCTCACAATCCATTAGGGGAGATGAATAAAAGTGATACATAAGATATGTACCTCAAGAGAATACTGGCACGCACACACACAAAAGAGGCAGGGCGACATTCAATTCCAGAAACATAACAAGTCCAAAAAAATAAATACTACTTAGACCTGGGATTGTCCAGGAAGTTCATAGAGAAGAGGTAATTTGAGCTGAGTCTTAAGGAGTAGTTAACCAACATTTAATTGACCTTTACCTATGTTACCTACATAAAAGATTTGGCCAAATTTTCATAATAATCCCCTAAGGTATTATCATAATAAGGTATTTTCATAATAATCCCCTAAGGTTTTATTATCATCTCCACCTTAAAGATGAGGAAACCGAGGCTCACAGAGATGAAATGACTTGCCCAAGTCCCGCCAGCTTGTAGGTGGTAAAGAGAGAAGCGAATCCACACTAACCCCAGCCCACACTTGTGACCACTATTCAGTATTGCTTCAGACAGGATTGGTCAGTAGACAGGAAAGGCATTGACAAAGCAGCAGAAGCAGGCAGACATTAGCAGCCATTCAGCTGGAGAAACTGCAATTCCCTCTGTCTAGAAAGGTTTCTCCTTAGCTCTCCATAGGGCTGGCTCCTTGAGGCCTTCAGATTTCAGGTCAAATGTCATTTCCAGATGGTTAGGAACCCTCTTTTGCCCCCCCCTGCCCCCCACAAACTACTGTGTCATTGCCTCTTGTTTGGCCATTGTCACTGTATCCCCTCTACCAACCCCTTGGCTATACAGGGTGTAGCACAAAGCAGGTACCTGATCGAGTAAGGAGTCATTATAGGAGAGGAGTGGATATGAAAGCAGGGGTTGTGATTTATGTCATTAAGAAGTTTGATGATGATAGAGCCTATACAGGTTTTTTGAGCAGGAGAGTAACATAATGATAGCCAGGTGCTGGGGAAATGGCTTTGTGGGCGGCATGCTCTGGACAATGATTTTGATGAGCAGTTTCCTCTGAAAGTTCCCGCTCACCCTGGCTGTGACCTCCACCTCTCTAGCACCCAAAGATTTTCAGCTGTCTTACCTTTCTCCTGGCAAGGAGGAAATTCATTTGGACTGAGATATTCGAGACTTATTTTTGACCCTTCCAGGAAATTTGGGGCTTTAAATGAAGAGTTGATGCTGAACGCTGGCTCCTGGGTCCCAGATCTGATTTTGCCTCTGGTATGCTGCGTGACCCAAGGTAAATCTCTTCACGTCTCTGAGCCTAACTTCTTCTATAAAATGAGGGCATCAGGCTAGATGGCCATTCTATGGTTTCATTATGCTTCTTTCTCATTTAAATCTGGAGCATTTTGATAAATACGTATTTGGGGATTTAAAACGTCTTTATTCTAAGAATAAGGAAATTTCAGTACTTCTAGTTACTATTCACTACTTGCAACATTTTGCGAACACTGGTCACGACAAATTGCTGACTTACATTGCCCTGGATTACAGGTGAGTTGGTTTATTTATCTTGGTATCTTTTCACTTTCTGCTTCCTCCTCCACAAAAGGTCCAAAAATATGCAGGCATCCTCCTGTGAGACTGAGTCTCAGGAGGTAGATGGGTGTCCAGTGTTTCTGCATTTATAACACTGTCATGAGCCAGGAAATGCTCACAAGCCTGGGTCATCTTGGGAATGACAAAGACAGGATCAGCCAGTGAATGAAATGTCACGGGATTCCAAAGGATGTGAAAGGAAGTGAAAAAAGACACAAATAAGATAATTTCAGAAATCCTAGTGCTGCTGCCCAGCCCCTCATCCCGGCTCTCCTGCCTACCCTCCCTCCCGCAACTGTCCCATCCATCTCTGGAATCTTTCCTGCCATGCGCCTTCACAGCCTCCAACAAATATATATTTAGTAACTCTCAGAAAGATTTCCATCTAGGACGTCGCCACAGCATACAAATGAGGCGTCTGAGCAGTGTTTTATGGCTCAGTTGTACAGAGGATTACCACATCTGTTTAAGGTGCTGTTGTCCCTCCCACTCCTGTCTCCTGTCCACCACCCCAGTCTCTCTCCTCCCCACTCACACAAACACAAGCACTCTCTTGACTTCAAGAAGTGTCAATGATGTTCCCTCTAAAACTTCAGAGGAGGAGATTTCCTGGCAGGTTTTGAAACTTTCCCTGTGTTCTGTTAAATTGAAATATTGTTTTTAGACCACAGAACAGAGTGGTGGAATGCGGTGGCGGTCCTCTCAGAGCATGTCAGCATGATCAATCTTTTTAAAGACCAGCAGGCGTGAAGTACTCCAGTGCTCGGATCCGATGTGTCTGACTTGCTGGAGTCTCTGTTTAGGGGGAAACTGATCATATCTGAGCTGTGGAACCAGCAGGATTAATTGTTTAATCCGACATGCATGTGCGCATTTGATCCTGCATGACTACCTTCCTGAGTTGCACTTGGCAGGCTTCCCCTTCCTTTTGTTTCCTAATCTGCCTTCCCCTTATCCCAAATCTACCATCGCCTCTCCCCAGAAATCTGTAAGGTACAAAATGTCAATCTCTGTATTTAAAACACAAACACAGAGAGCATATTTAAATCTCTTCTTCTAACATTATTTCAGTGCAAGACAGAATTCATTTAATAGAAATTAATCAATTTCTTCTCATGATCACAAAGTCATTTAATGAAGAACAGGGGGCCTAAGTCTTCCTGAGAAGGAAAACACTGCTGCACATAAGAATTGGGGATGGAAAGGGGCTCAGCACATGTGTCACCTCTGTCTTCAGTCTTGCCATCTGTGAAACAGATGTTATTGGCACAGTCTGTGACCGTGGAGGCTGTTACCCACTTTGATTTGTGAAAAGCTTATGTGAAATTTTACTCAGTCCACCTAACCTACAGTGAAGTCACATGTAGAACAGATATGCTCGTGCTCAGACGTACTACGAAGCAAAAATCCACTTTACCTGAAGTGCCCAGTTCAGTGATGGTTTCATTCGATGTGCTCAGTATTACCAGGTTACTAATGGCGAGAAAGAAATGATCAGAAGCAGTGTTCTCCAAGGGGATGCCAAGGTCACCCTCGGGAGTATGAGAAGACAGTATGGTTTCTTTTGAAATTTAGGTTTTATCTTTTAAAGGAGAGAAGTTAACGTTATTAATTATGGACTGACTCACCGCCCCTCTCCATCTGTGTGTCAGATTGTCTAAGTGACCTGGGAGGCAAGCAAGTTACCCCGAGAAAAATGTGGGCTCATCACAACGAAGACAAGTGGACATTAGGGCTCTTGCAGTGGTTTTCATGTCAGTGTGTCAGGGTGAGTTAGTGTGCTTGCAAGTTGTGTGGGTTTGCCAATATTATCCAGTTTTAACCAAACGAATCCTCACAAAACAGACCAATGTCTAAAAAAAATTTCTGCTCTAATTTAAAAAATGTATTAAAGATGCCATCAAAAATCACAAAGGGTCTGCAATTTTATACTACTTGCAATCTAACAAACTAGCCTGCCACATTTCATGGATGCTGGCAGAAGACACGAGACTCCTGGGTCAGAGACAAAGGACATTATTACTTAAAACACAACAAGCACGAACCTCATGTTCGCCCTAGCTAGCCTTGCCCCTCAAGTCCCCAGGGCCAACATGGAGAGCACAGGTAGATGCTGCACATATGGTGTGTTTGTGTCACAGCTGAAAGCCCGAGTGAAGGAAACGCAAATCTTTGGTGATGGGACTGCTAGAAAACCTGCCCAACCTTTGCTCCAGAAGAAGACATTATCTCTGTAATGTTGGACAGCAAACAAACCGGCTTTCTGCTCCACAGGGAGCCTCTGTTTCTATGTTTCAAGGCTTCTTGCTTTACAAACATCCTCGAAAAGACAGACCAGAATGAAAGTTGTCAGAGCTCCTGCTTACCACACATGCACGTCTCTACTAAAGATACAAAAAATTAGCTGGGCATGGTGGCATGTACCTGTAATCCCAGCTATCTGGGAAGCTGAGGCGGGAGAATTGCCTGAACCCAGGAGGCGGAGGTTGCGGTGAGCCGAGATTGCGCCATTGCACTCCA
>CAUYOR010079594.1:0-18301 GCA_963573925.1 Callimico goeldii
CTCCTGAGTAGCTGGGATTACAGGCATGTGCCACCATGCCCAGCTAATTTTTTGTATTTTTAGTAGAGACGGGGTTTCACCATGTTGACCAGGATGGTCTCGATCTCTTGACCTCGTGATCCACCCGCCTCGGCCTCCCAAAATGTTGAGATTACAGGTGTGAGCCACTGGACTCTGTCTCAAAAAATGAAAAAAGGAAAGAAAACATCAAGTTAAACAGAGCTTAAAGAAAAAACATTGTTAAATCAAAAATAATAAGATACTACATTCTATATTCTAGAAGAGCGGGACATAGGTGTCAGAAGAACAAAAAAACTTAAATGCAAGACATATATTTAGGCTACAGACCATGCTTTGTGTAGGCAGAGTTTCATAGACCCTTTACAATGACTCTGTTCCTCTCTCTTCACTCCCTCTCCCCACCATGATCTCTGGTTCATAGATTAGAAACCACTGCTATAATAATTCAGATATAAGAAAAATCAGTGTGTCTAAAATATATTCTAGGGAAGGTAGGGCTTTGGCTTCAGTTTGAAGAATGAGTAAGAGAAAAGGAGAAAATGGTGTGGAAAGACCAGAAAAGGACAGATTTTGAGAAGAGGCACTGAAAATTGAGAAAATTCTCCCTTCCAACTTTATGAATAGGAAGTGACCACCATTATCTGTTTTAATAATGGAACTGTTGAGCTCAGATACAAACCAGGCAGGCACAGTGCTGAAGCATGAATGAGGCAATGAGAAGCATGTAAAGTGTCTAGGCAGCAAAGAAAGGTTGTTAGATTTGGAAATTATGTTTTTCGGAAGGAGTATAGCTTAAAAAATTGGCCAGCGTAGTGTGGTTTACGCCTGTAATCCCAGCACTTTGAGAGCTGAGACAGGAGAGTCTCTTGAGGCCAGGAGTTTGAGACCAGCCTGGACAATATAGTGAGATAACGTCTTCTACAAAAAAAAAAAAAAAAAAAAAAATATGTGTTCCTTTTAAACAATTGAAACAATATGAAAATAAAAATTACAGCCAGGGCAGTGGCTCACACCTGTAATCCCAGCACTTTGGGAGGCAGAGGTGGGCGGATCATGAGGTCAAGAGATGAGAACATCGCGGCCAACATGGTGAAATCCCATCTCAACAAAAATACAAAAATTAGCTGGGCGTGGTGGTGCACACCTGTAGTCCCAGCTACTAGGGAGGCTGAGGCAGGAGAATCGCTTGAACCCTGGAGGCAGACGTTGCAGTGAGCCGAGATCCTGCCACTGCACTCCAGCCTGGCGACAGAGCAAGACTCCGTCTCAAAAGAAATAATAATAATTACGTGCAATCTGACACCCTTTCCTTCAAGATAATAATTGCTAATATTTTGGGGAACCTCTTTCCCGAAATCTCTCCAGACTTACAGAATATTGTGTCAAACCTCAGATAAATTGAACCCGTCTAAACATGTTGTTCTGTAATCAATTTTTTCCCCTCAAGAATAAATTGTAAATAGCTTTTCACGTCAATAAATAGACCTATATCATCATTTTAAATGGCTCCTTAGTACTGCATTGCATGTATATGTTACACTTTATTTAAACAGCACCCTATTGATGAACATTTACTCTCCCCCCACAATTAACTACCTCATATAACAATTTGTGCATTAATCTTTTCGAAATTGTTCGATTATCATTTTAAGGTAAATTCTTAAAAGTAATAAAGCTGGGTCAAGAAGTATGCCCTTTGTACGTTTGGATTCAAGTTGCCGAATTGTCCTCAAATTTGCAGGGAGACCCGCAAGGAAGCTCCGGCATTACTTCTGGTGAGAGACAGCAGCAATGGAGATGGCGAAGGATGAGCAGAATCATAGGTGATCTAGCCCATCAAGGCCCATCCTCGGTGGGCTGGCATATTCTTTCCCTTTTTCCTTTCTTTCGCTTCTTTTTCTTAATATGGAGGAAGAACCAAGAACTTCATCTCCCAGCATTTCGCAGGGAACACACTCCCTGGGAAGTGTAGTACTGGGTCTGAGAAGGTCCGGAAGGAGGGTGGGAAGCTGAGAGGCATGCTGGGAGGTGTAGTCGAGAGAGAGGGAGAGAGACAGAGCGAGAGACCGAGGAGAGAGAGGGAGTGTGTGTGTCTATGCAAAGAAGATGGAGACACTGCGAGCACTGCCCCTTGGGGATGGGGCCTCGGGCGATCCGACTTTCCTCACAGGTGGTCTTTGAGTCTATAACATCTGCCAGCGGATGGTTGGCTTTATTCCATTGTCCGTGACCAGAGAGGGCGCGGCCCCTCTGTACCGGGCTCGAGGCGGGAGGCGCAGGCCGCGCGCAGGCCAAAGCAGGGCATGCCGGGAGTTGTGGTCCAGGCGCTCTGAGGCTGTGGGACGTGTCGCGGAGCTGCGCCGGCTCCTCCTTCCCCGCCCTTCTCAGCGGTCCCCCGCCTCCTCCCTCCACCTCCTCCTCCCTCGCCTGCAGCCGAGCGTCCCCTCCCCCCAACCCGTCGGGCTCCTCGGCGGCTACTGCAGAGGATTCAGAGCCGAGTCACTGAGGAGGAGGAGGCTCCGGTCCCCGCGCGCCATCCTCCACCCTGCTGGACACGGGCGAGGGAGCGAGAGCGTCGCCGCCGTAGCCTTCGGAGAAGACAAGGGCATCGCCGCCTCAGCCGCCGCCGCCGTTTTCGCCTGCAGCTGCTAGCCGGTGAGGAGACTCCCCCCGCCACCCAGTCCGCTCGTCCTGAGCTTGGGCCGGTTGTGCTGGCGAGAATGAGAGTGGGGGCAGCCGAGCCCCCGCGCAGGTTTGGGGGAGGGGGTTGAGGTCGCGATGGAACAGCAGGCTGGCGGGGGAGACTTGTCCAGACGCTGGCTGGGGTGGGGTGTGGGTGGGACCCAAGCAGGTTGGGCGGCGGGCGACGAGGGAGGAGGACTTTTGATGGAGAATAATCCAACCTGGGACCGGAGAGTGGGGTGGGGGCGTCGGATTGGAATTCGGGATGGTCTTGGGGCGAGGTGGAAGATGAGACTAGGGTGGGATGGCTTCTAATGGGGGAGGGGACTGAATGAGGGTGGTGATTTGGGGTTGGCCTGGAGCAGTTGACAGCTTCGGATCTGAGCTGGGGTGAGGGGTAGAGAATGATTTCAGTGGAGAGTGAGTAGCAGATACAGGATAGGACCTGTATCTGGTTGCATAGGACCCTGCGGAGTGTTAATTCAGAAGGGTGGAATTTGGGGTGGACCTGGAGCAGGATGATGGAGGTAACAGGAGCTGGGGGTGAGGGGCTTGGCAGGTGTTGAGACCTGAGCTTGAAGTGGGTGTTGCTGGTGGAATTTGTGGAGACTTACGGAATAGCATGAGTTAGGATAGAGCAGAGAAGTGCAATTTGGGGGTTTCCTGGGGTGGGCTGATTGAGGTTGGAATAGGAGTTAGTGGAGGTGGGACATTCAATGAGGGGAGTGTGATGGTGAGCTGACAAGAAGGAGTCAAATTGGAAGTCAGGTCCGAAATGGGAGAACAGGGATGGAAATGGAGCGAGGGGCACAGTGGGTTGGATTTAGGATCTTTCAATCACTGGAAAGGGCATGGTGGCTTCTTGGTTGCAGGGTCAAGGCAGAGGACACATAAAACATCCCTGGGCTGCATTAATTGAAAGGATAGCGGCAGGTGGTGAGCAAAGTTGGGGGATGGTATCTTGAAGAAAATGTCCCTTGGCCAAGGTGGCAGAGGGAGTTTGGAAGGATTTTCAGAGATGAGCTGGTAGGCCTGGAGAGGTGATTGCTGATGATGAAGTGGCACAGGGCAAATTTAAGGAGTAGGAGACCTGGTATGGATGGGGCAGAGAGGATGGAAAGGGACAGTGAGCTGTGGTGGGGAGGGGGAAGTGGGTTGGATATTTTGGATGTGAAGGATTGGGATGACCTCCAGGAGACCCGTAAGGGTTAAGGGTTGGAATACTTAAATGGACAGTTTTGGTGGCTGTGATTGAGGGAGAGGCAGTAAGGCTGTTAGAGGGGGACTTTGCAGCAGAGACAGAAGAGACCTCATTCTTAGGGGCCATTTTAAGCTGTTAGTTTAATCTTTTTGTCTGTTTTATTTATATTAGTATAATTTGGAAGTCAAGTCAGCCCAAAGGGTAAAGTTGGAAGGGACTTTAGTTAAGGTAGAATTAAGGAGGGGAGGGTGTCTTCTGTTATTTGTAGATTATAAAAAGAAAGTTGGGGAAAAAAAAACATACTTCCAAACTAAAGGTGGGGAGAAGATAAACTGGAATGTAATAGGTATCTTTCTGTTTGATGTCTCTGCCTTCTCCTTTCCCCTCTCCTCCTGGTGTGTTTAAAAACTATACCTGGAATTTTAAATAGATTTGGTGAGCTTGAGATTGTTAAGGGTGCATTCCTTGCTTGAGAACTAATGAGTGAGCCTGAAAAATATGAGGCTGAATTTGTTTTGTAGGTAGGCAACATGCACATAGGCAAAAATAGCTTGGGCCTTTTTTACCCCCTCTTAAAATTAGGGGGTTGATTTGATTGCTTGAAGATGCCATTTGTTAGTGTCCTGGTTTGCAAGGCAATTAGGCCCATCATTGTATTGCAGGCTAATAATCCTGAGATGATGGCACCACCGCTTTATATAAACAGAGAGAAGACAGGAAATATGGAAATGTCATAAATATTCATTGGTGAGATGGTTTGGTACTGATGGAGTTTTTCATATGATTGTTTGTTGGCATTGATAAGATTTAAAATAATTGGATTGTATTTCTAAAGATTGAATTTTCTTCCAAAGGAATTCAGGTGATTAGAATTCTGTCAGATGTGAATAAATAAAGCATATTGAGTCATTTTTATTTTTTTAGGGAATGATGTTGATGTAGGTGCATTGTATTAACTAGAGAAACAGCATCTCCATCTATTCATCAGAAATTCGATTTAAACCTTAATGATATACTCATTCTTATGGCAGAATAGTGATAATGGAAGGTACAGAGGAGTGTAAATGGAGGGAACATCTTTAGAGAAACAGTTTTCTGGACCTAATTGCATTAACTGTGATGATATGTTAAACATAAAGTGGCTGTTGATTAGAGCTCAGACTGAAAAAAAATGAGGAGGGATGCAAAGAAGACGAAATTGACACCATTGGGATTGAAATAATTCTTTTTGTTTTTGTTCAAGCTTCAGCGTTTAGCTCACAAACAAACCATTTTCCTTGGCTTTCACAATTGAGCACACAAAAATATCCATTTAGAATACTTTTTTTAGCTCCAAAATGGGCAGAATGGTGGAAAGTTGGACTTATCCTTTGAATTGAAAGTGTTTTGTAATAAGGAAGCTTTCTGTATTACAATAAAAATCAGGTTTGAGCAGTTACCTGTAATTCAATGAGACTGTAATCTAATGCAAGCATTTCTCTCTAACTTTACTCTGGGGTCTAGACATTGTTTTTGCAGATCTGCAGGCTTGGTCTAGAGATGAGATGTTTATATTAAAACTCTAGCTTTTGAAAGCTCAAAATGAAAAGTAATTGCCTGGGAGAAATGTGCTGATGGATTTTTTTTTTCCACAGTGTGGTCACCTGTGCAGTAGTAATGTTTTTGTATCTTTACCTCATTTGATCCTTCAGATACCCTGGTGAGAAGAGAGCAGATGGAGGTATTGGGAAGCCTTGGTGGAATGAATAGCCCATGAGTTTAGGAGTCAAGAGTCCCAGATTCAAATCTCAGTTCTTCTACTTGAAAGCTGAGTGATTACAGTTAAGTCATTTAAAACCTTTCATGTGGCCAGTTGAGGTGGCTCATGCCTGTAAGTCCCAGCACTTTGGGAGGCTGAGGCGGGTGGATCACTTGAGATCAGGAGTTTGAGACCAGCATGGCCAACATAATAAAACCTGTTTCTACTAAAAATACAAAAATTAGCCAGTCATGGTGGTGGGCATCTGTAATCCCAGCTACTTGGGAAACTGAGGCAGAAGAATTGCTAGAACCCAGGAGGTGGAGGTTGCAGTGAGCCAAGATCGTGCCATTGCTCTCCAGCCTGGGCAACAAGAGCAAAACTGTTCGGAAAAAAAAAAAAAAAAGCAAAAAAAAAAACCTTTTATATATAGTGGAAATGGTTGCACCACATTGTGAACATGCTTAATACCACTGAATTGTACACTTCAATTTGGTTAAAAAGGTAAAAATACACACACACACACACACACACACACACACCCACCCACCCACCCCTTAAAAACCAAAAAAACCTGCCAGGCATAGTGGCTCACACCCATAATCCCAGACTTTGGGAGACTGAGCCAGGAGGATTGCTTGAGCCTAGGAGTTCGAGAACAGTTAGGGCAACATAGGGAGACCCTGTCTCTACAAAAAATAAAAAAATTAGCTGGTGTGGTAGCATACACCTGTAGTCCCAGATGCTCAGGAGGGAGGTGGGAGGATTGCTTGAGCTAGGGAGGTCGAGGCTGCAGTGAGCCGTGATCTTGCTTCTCTTTACTACAGTCTGGGTTACAGAGAGAGACCCTTTCTCAAAATCAAACTTTCATACTTCAGAAGGCTGTCAAGGGGAGCAAACCAGTTCATGTACTGAAAACACTGTACATATATGAAATATCTGTTCACTATTTATTTAATGAATGTCTGCTAAGTGCCAGGGGAAATAAAAATGAACAGAAAGCAGTTGTCAAGGAGCTTTCAGTGTCATGGGAAAGATAGACAATTTAAATATGGTGAGAAAAGTATGGCAAAATGCTGTGGTTAAGTGCTATGGTTAAGTATAGGTTTTGAAATCTGTCTTACTACTACTGACTACTGCTGTGTGACATTGGGCACAATGGGCTTATCTGTAAAGTGGGGATAATAGAATTAATATCATAGGATTGTTTTGAGGGTTAAATAAGATAATCAATAGGAAGCATTTAACACTATATGTGATATAGTACACATTAAAAAACTATTATTTGTTGCCATTATTGTTAGAAAGATAGGCAGAGGCCAGAATGGTCAATAGCTTTGTGTCCTTGAGTTCTTAGTATTGTGGTATTTATTACTAAGGTATTAGTTTGTATTATGATCTCATGCATATTTGGATGTTTACAGTCTAGGAACTTTAAACAGTTCTTTAAATGCCAGGCAAAGTCCTAAACAGACGTTAGCTGTTAGCTTCCTCGTTAATCAAATAAGAAGAAAAATTATGCTCTGAGAGGTTAAATGACTTAAGGTTACACATTCAGTAAGTGGAAAAGTCTGGGTTACAGCCTCCAAATTCTCATTTGTCAACCCCATTTGTATCCTTTTTTTAAGTTGCAAAATATGTCCTATGTATGAAAGTATGTTTAACATAAACCCACAATTTAAAGAATAACAAATTGAAGACTTTTCTACTTGTTACCCAGCTTAACAAAAAGATTTCTAGTACATTTAAAGTCTCTGGTGAAGTCCTACTTGATTGAATCTCCCACCTTCTCTCTCCCTCAGAGGTACAGAGTTTCCTAAATTTTATGTGAATAATTTCTTTGCTTTTCTTTATATTTTTACCAAACATGTGCATATCCCTAAACAGTGTAGTTTTTTTTTAACTTTGCAACTATTTATAAATAGAATTATAGGGTAAATATTCTGACTTGCTTTATTCTTATTTTTTAACTTAAAAAAAAATTATTTCTTCCACCATTAAATAATGTCTGCTCATGATAGAAACTAGAAATTACAAAAAGTAAAAAGAAGCAAACGTATTGTTTTTAGTCCCATTCCCCAGTAATATATATATATATTTTTTAGAGACAGGGTCTCACTGTATTGTCCTGGTCAAGTGATCCTCTTGCCTTGGCCTCCAAAAGTGCTTCCAAATTCAGGCATGTGCCATCATACCTGGCTAGCAAATGCTTTTTAGAAAATATTTTATGCCACATGTGGCCTCTGTTCTTTCTCCTCCCTTTCACTCCTCTTCCCTTTCATCTCCCTTTCTCCCCGTTTTTCTCCTTCTGCCAGCCCTTCCTCTTGCTTCTTCTCCCCATTCCTTCTTCTCCCACCCCTTCTCTTTCTCCTCCTTTTATGTGGTTTTAAGAATGTAAAAACTCACAGGCTTTACAAAAATGGACCATAGGTGGGCCATAGCCTGCCAACCCCTGGTATATTAACAGAATCAACTCAAAGTTATAGAATATTGAAGAGCAAAGAGACTAAACCAAGTTCATATTTCTTACTTTATTTTGTTAAATTTAGTTCCTTGGGCAGTTATGCATGTCTTTAGCATCAAAAAACAACTGTGTCAATTTTTTTTTGGTCAAATTACACTTATCTAAAAGTTTAACATTTTATTAAATGAGCCATTAGTCTCTGTATGAAGACAGTTAGAAAACCTTAGTTTATAAAGTTCTAATACACCTCCTTTTCCTGCCAGTGAGGCAGATGTCTGGGTCCTTTCAGAATATGCCTATTTTATGATGATATAGGTTGTGCTTTTTCTTAGATATAGACATTTTGAAGGAATCCTGAAATGATATATTTTTCACAGTAAACTTTAATACTTAGCTGACTTGAGACCATGATCTTGATTTGCCTTCTGGTCATGTTCCTCAAGCTTGATGATTTCTGCTGATGCTCATATTTCTTTTTTTTATTTTTATTTTTATTTTTATTTTTTGTAAAGACGGGGTTTCACCATGTTGGTCAGGCTAGTCTTGAACTCCCAACCTCAAGTGATCCGCCTGCCTTGGCCTTCAAAGTGCTTGGATTACAGGTGTGAGCCACCACACCCGGCCTTCATATTTCTTTTCTAGCCTCTGTTTTTATAATTTTCGTAGTATTTTAGTTTCTTCCTCTGTCTTTTCTTTTAAGTTGATAGCACATCTCTATCAGTAAATAACAATTAGGCTATTTATACTTATGCAAATATAATACTATTTTGTTTGATCTGGTTCGTAGGTTGGTCATGTGGTATTGTTTTCATTTTAAGGATGAAGAAATTAAGTATCTAAGAGGGTAGCTGTGTGCAGTGGCTCACGCCTGTAATCCCAGCACTTTGGGAGGCTAAGGTGGGAGGATCACTTGAGCCTAGGAGTTCAAGACTAATCTGATCAACATAGTGAGATCCAGTCTCTACACAAAATAAAAAAATTAGCTGGATGTGATGGCATGCACCTGTGTTTCTAGCTATTTTAGGGGGTGAGGTGGGAGGATCACTTGAGCCTGGGAATTTGAGGCTACAGTGAGCTATGATCATACCCCACTGCACTCTAGTGTGGGCAAGACTATGTCTCAACAAACAAACAAACAAACAAATAAATAAAAAGATTCAAGATGGTAATTTGTGTCAGGCCTTAAGAAGGGAGTTCTTTTTGAGACGGAGTTTCACGCTTGTTACCCAGGCTGGAGTGCAATGGCGCGATCTCGGCTCACCGCAACCTCTGCCTCCTGGGTTCAGGCAATTCTCCTGCCTCAGCCTCCTGAGTAGCTGGGATTACAGGCACGTGCCACCATGCCCAGCTAATGTTTTTTGTATTTTTAGTAGAGACGGGGTTTCACCATGTTGACCAGGATGGTCTTGATCTGTTGACCTTGTGATCCACCCGCCTCGGCCTCCCAAAGTGCTGGGATTACAGGCTTGAGCCACCGTGCCCGGCCAGAAGGGAGTTCTTAAGGAAAGACAAAAGGTACCTAACATTTGAGTATCTATGGCAGGCAATATGCTGGGTGCTTTCTCTTTCTTACAGATAGAGTTTAATTCTCATATTTCTACTCTATGAGGAATTGTCACCATTTTACAGAAGAAGAAACTGAAGCAACTGAGGCATATAGTGATTAACTAGTTTGCATTTTATTTACATAGCTAGTAAGAGAAGAAAAGCTCATATTAAAAAACCTGATCTGCCTTGCTCCAGAGCCATTGTTCTTTTTGTTGTACTGCATGTAAACCTTCCTGTTTTTAAATTGTTAAATCAGTAGTCTTTTTTTTTTTTTTTTTTTTTTGAGACAGAGTCTTACTTTGTCTCCCAGCCTGGAGTGCAGTGTGCAATCTTGGCTCACTGCAACCTCCTCTTCCCAGGTTCAAGCAATTCTCCTACCTCAGCCTCTCAAGTAGCTAGGACCACAGGTGTGTGCCATCACGACTGGCTAATTGTTTGCATTTCTGGTAGAGCTGGGGTTTCATCTTGTTGGCCAGACTGGTCTCAAACACCTGACCTCAGATAATCTGCCCACCTCAGCCTCCCAATGTGCTGGGATTATAGTTGGGAGCCACCATACCCAGCCTAAATCAGTAGTTTTCAACCTGCTTCAACAGGTAGTATCTGACTGCTCTTCAGAATCATCTGAGGAGCTGTTTAAAAAACGAGTCAGTTTTACTCTGGACCAGTGTTAACAAAACTTCTGTAGGTGAGCATAAGGCAGATGTGTGTATATTCATATAGAAATAATATATTAAATTCAATTGAGGTATGTATAACATATAGAAAAAAATACACAAAAAGTATAATCAACATTCAGATCAAGAAAGGAAACATCCCCTCCTCCAAGAAAACCAACAACTTTCAATAATACTGTTGATTATTTTTGCCTGTTTATGATGTTTTATAAGGTATGACTGGCTTTTCACATGCAATATATTTGTCAGATTCATTTATGTTCTTGTATGTAGGTATAGTCTGTTCTTGCTTACTGCTGTGTAGCAACAATTCTCAAACATTTTGGTGGCTTCACATTCAAACGTATTGAAGACTCCAAAGGACTTTTGCTAGCAGTGGTGCAGTCATGGCTCACTGTAGCCTTGACCTACTAGGCTGAAGTGATCCTTCCACCTCAGCCTCCCAAGTAGCTGGGACTACAGGCATGTGCCACTATGCCTGGCTATTTAAAAATTTTTTTGTAGTGACAGGATCTCACCCTGTTGCCCAGGCTGGTCTCGAACTCTTATGTTCAAGCAATTCTCCTGCCTCAGCCTCCCAAAGTACTGGAATTACAGGCATGAGCCACTGTTCTCAGCTGTGTTAGCATATTCTAATGAAAACACATTTATTATTCTAAGTGAAAAAAATTTGAATAATATTTTACATTAAAAAAAAATTTCTTGAGTATCTTATTGGATCTGCATCTGCATTCAATCTGTTGCAGTTTGTTGTCTTGGACAGAATATAAAGAAAATCCAGTTCCACATAGATAGGTAACTGGAAAAGGAAGAATGTTTTTAATTTTATTTAACTGTGGATATTTCTCTTTGATACTACACCAGTCATATGCAACCCTTTGAATGTGAGGCCTTTTTTGCTTATCTGTGGTGGATATCATGAAAATTATACACCCTTTTTTTTTTTTTTTAAGCTCATTATCTACCATTAGTGTTAGTGTACTGTGTGAGGCCCAAGACAGTTTTCTTCCAGTGTGGCCCAGGGAAGCCAAAGGTTGGATGTCCGTGTTACATTGAAACTTGACAGTTGGCAGTTTGTTAAGATTCATTGCCTTGTACAGTCTGAACCATATCACTGAGCTTTTCATGCTCTGTTACTTTAAAATCCATTGGTCTGTTTTTTTCTTATTATTTTTAAATTTGCTTATTTCTCCAAGAAAAACCATTGGTCTGTTCTATACTTTAAGTAGATCTTTATCCATGCATAATTTTTGTAGTATTATGCATTGGTCATTTGGAAAATATTGGTTCACTGAGTATCTTAGTCTGCTCAGGCTGCCTTAACAAAATACCATAAAATGGGTGGTTTAAACAGAAATTTATTTCCTCACAGTGCTGCAGGATAGAAAGAAGTCCAAGATCAGTGTTTCAGCATGGCCGATTTTTGTTTCAGCATGGCCTATTTCCTCACATGGTGGATTGGAGAGGGAGAAGAGAGAGGGAGAAAGAGAATAAGTGTGAGTGAACAGGCAAACTCTGGTGTCTCTTTTTAAAGGCACTAATCCCATCATGGCAGCCCCAACCTTATGACCTCATCTAAACCTAATTATAAATCATCTAAACCTCATTATCTCCCAAAGGATCCATTTCCAGATACTATCACATTGAGGAGTAGGGCTTCAATTTATTAATTTTGAGGGGAGGTAGTTCAGTCTATATCACTGAGTTATGTAGAGCTTCTTTTTTGAGATGTGGACCTTCTTTTTGAGACCTGGTTTCACACTGGAGTACAGTGATCCATTCATGACTCACTTTGGCCTGAACTTCCTGGGCTCATGTGATCATGTAATCCTCAACCTCCCAAGTAGCGGAGACTACAGGTGCAGGCCACGATGTCCTGCTAATTTTTTTTTTTTCTTTTTTGAGACGAGAGTTTTGCTCTTGTTGCCCAGGCTGGAGTGAAATGGCACAATTTCAGCTCACCGCAACCTCCGCCTCCTGGTTTCAAGTGATTCTCTTGCCTCGGCCTCCTGAGTAGCTGGGATTACAGGCATGCACCACCACGCCCGGCTAATTTTTTGGTATTTTTGGTAGAGACGAGGTTTCTCCACGTTGGTCAGGCTGGTCTCCAACTCCCAGCATCAGGTGATCTGTCTACCTCGACCTCCCAAAGTGCTGGCATAACAGGCATGAGCCACTGAGTCTGGCCAGTTTTTGTATTTTTTGTAGAGACAGGATTTCACTGTGTTGTCCAGGCTGGTCTCCAACTCCTGGGCTCAAGTGATCTCCCCGCCTCAGCCTCCCAAAGTGCTGGAATTGCAGATGTGGGCCACCGCACCTGGGCATATGCAGATCTTCTGAATTGTATAATGTTTAAGAAACCACATTTGTTAATATCACCACTGATCTCATCAGACAAGTCTTTTCTAATTTTCACTTGAAAGCTCAAATTTTATCATTGGCAACCACTGCTGACAGTTGTTTTCCTTGAAGTGACAGTCTCACATTGTTCATTTTCAAAAAATTGTCTGTCAAACATCCAAGTCTGAATAATCATAATTTTTCTGCCAGTCATTTTTTTCAGGTAAAAATGGTGTTTATGAAACAAGGCAGCTAGTACAGCTTGCAACTCAATTGCACAGGTGCTTTAGTGCTTTGAGACAATTTTTGTACCCTAATATGCAGCAGAAATGCTTTATATGAGGCTGGGTGTAGTGACTCACCTCTGTAATCCCAGCACTTTAGGAGGCTGAGGTAAGTGGATCACCTGAGGTCAGGAGTTTGAGACCAGCCTGGCTAATATGGTGAAACCCTGTCTCTACTAAAAATGCAAAAATTAGCTGGGCGTGGTGGCCCATACCTGTAATCCCAGCTACTTGGGAGGCTGAGGCAGGAGAATAACTTGAACTGGGGAGGCAGAGATTGCAATGAGCTGAGATCACACGACTGCCCTCCAGCCTGGGTGACAGAGTTAGACTCCATTTCCAAAAAAAAAAAAGAAATGCTTTATGTATACATTCCATTTTTCTATTTCTTCATACAGAATGTGAAAAAGATGTATAATTAAAGATTAAGATTTAGTAAAATTAATACTTTTATTTTTTTGAGATTGAATTTCATTGTGTTGCCCAGGCTGGTCTTGAACTCCTGGCATCAAGTGCTCTGTCTGCCTCAGCCTCTCTAGTAGTAGCTGCACTGCAGCTCTGCACCACTGTGCCTGGCTAAAATTAATAATTTTTACGACTTCATCAAGAACATTCTTTTTTTTTTTTTTTGAGACTGAGTGTCGCACTGTCGCCCTGGCTGGAGTGCAATGGTGTGATCTTGGCTCACTGCAACCTCTGCCTCCTGGGTTCAAGTGATTCTCCTGCCTCAGCCTCCCGAGTAGCTGGGCTTACAGGTGCCCAAAATCGTGACCGGCTAATTTTTGTATTTTCAGTAGAAATGGGGTTTTGCCATGTTGGCCAGGCTGGTCTTGAACTCTTTACCTCAGGTGGTCCAGCCACCTCAGCTTCCCTAAGTGCTGGGATTTCAGGGCATGAGCCATCATGTCCGGCAAGAACATTCTTTAATGAAACTTAAACTAGGTTTTTTTGTTTGTTTGTTTTATTTTGTTTTTTTTAACATGTCCATGAAGAATGCAATGATACTGTTACAGTTTGGTGTCCCTGCCTTGATTCAGTATTGGATGATATATTTTTATTTATGGATATAATTATGTTTCTAGGCTTTGCTTATTTTTTATTGGGGGAATAACTGATTTTTGTGAAACCTTTACTAAAAATACTGTTTCGAAAGCCAATGTGAATGCAGTTTTTTCTTTTCCTTAGTAGAATAGAAAAACCTTCAGAGTTGAACAGTTTCACAACTTCGTCAGGATGTTAGAAAATTCATTGGGCTTGGTGCTTACTTTTCTCCACTTTGTGGTTAAGGAAAGGTGTGAAGTGACTTTTAGAGAACTATCCATAGCTATGCATAAGAGTGGTTTTTTAGGTATATTAGGTCACCCTGCCCTTAGCCTGGAACATTTACAGTAGAAAAAGACAAAGGTATAGATGAAGCCATAGGCAAATAATCTTGTATAGTGACTTTGGATTTTCACTGTGATTGGACAGAGGAGAATGGAGAAAGAGGTAGTCTAGACAAGTCATAGTACTAAACATTGTTTTATCTTCCAATTAACACCCCTGTATAGCCTGGAACCCTTGTTCTGAGGGTGGGGAGTTAACATTCATTAATGTGTACTGACATTGTGCTAGGCCCTGTTATCTTACTTAAACCTGACAATTTTTCTATGTGTATGAGGCCATATTTTTCAGTTTTAGACATTTAAAAATATGATGATGATGATTTTTTATTTTTTGAGATGGGGTCTTGCTGTGTTGCCCAGGCTGGTCTTGAACTCCTGGCCTTAAGTGATCATCCTGCCTCAGCCTTTTGTATGGCTGGGACTACAGGTATATGCCACTGCACCCTCTGTGATCACCATACTTATTTTATGTGTAAGAAAACAGAGGCTCAGAGATGTTGAGCCTGTGCAGGCCCATCAGCTGATAAGTGACTAGGGTGGGATTTATCCCCAGACTTTTCTGCCTCCAAAACTTATGCGTGCTTTTTCCTGTGTGCCATGCTGCCTTTCAGAGACAGTGTCACACTAGTTATTTGTATATCCCTGATACTTGGAACCTAGCAGGGGCTTAGTACATTTTTGTGGAGTGATTGAGCCCGTGCTAAGTGAGTGAACCAGTTTTCACAGAGGAGGATGTAACTCACCCACTCGGAGCTTATGTGTATGTTGGTACTATAAAGTATAGAGTAATGCAGTGGTTTTGGTTTTGTACACGAGGCTCTGGTCACCATTTGTTGCTATGGGGAAGGGGTCAATCTCCTTTTTTTTTTTTTTTTTTTTTGAGACAGAGTCTTGCTCTGTTGCCCAGGCTGGAGTGCAGTGGCGTGATCTCGGCTCACTGCAGCCTCTGCCTTCCAGGTACCAGCGATTCTCCTGCCTCAGCCTCCTGAGTAACTGGGATTACAGGTGCATGCCACCGTGCTCAGCTAATTTTTGTATTTTTAGTAGAGACAGCGTTTCACCATGTTGGCAGGATGGTCTTGAACTCCTGACCTCATGATTTGCCTGCCTCGGCTTCCCAAAGTGCTGGGATTATAGGCGTGAGCCACCACACCTGGCTAGAGTCAGTCTTCTTAATGATAAATGTAAAACTGTTTAATAATTTGGACGTTTAGTAGTCTAAGAAATTTAATGGGATGAATTTTCCCTGGATTGTTAATGATCTTTTTAGAAATACATACTGCATCTACTTTGTTCTGGCTTATTCTGTTAATAGCTATGAAACCTTGGATGTGTTACTGCATTTTTCTGTGTTTTGTTTTTGTAATCTTTAAAAGGGTAGGATAGTAATAATAGTACATAATTCCTATGTAGTTGTGCGGATTGAATGAGATAATTCTTACAGAAAACTTACAGTGCTTGGCATGTATTAATTACTCAATAAATGGTAGCTGTTATTAATGTTATCTTTCTAGAGTAGAAGTATTGAATTTATTGTGACTTTCAGTATATGAAGAAGGAATAATGTCTTGTCTTTTTTTTTCCCCCCAGAGTCGGAGTCTTGCTATGTCGTTCAGGCTAGAGTGCAGTGGTATGATCTCGGCTCACTGTAACCTCTGCCTGGATTACAGGTGCGTGCCACCATGCCCAGCTGTTTTGTATTTTAGTAGAGATGGGGTTTCACCATGGTGGCCAGGCTGGTTTCAAAGTCCTGACTTCGTGATCCGCCCGCCTTGACTCCCAAAGTGTTGGGATTACAGGTGTGAGCCCAGCTTGTTTTGTCTTTTAAAGCACCTTTATTAGAGAAATAAATCACTTAATTTATTGGTTTTTGTATTTTGGGACTTATTTTCTAGTTGTAGCTTACTTGGTCTCGTCTTGTCAAGAAAGATCAAACTTTGGCTATTTGCCTGGATTTCTTGGTGAACCAATGGAGGTATGATATGACTTTGATTCTCCATCATTCTTTTGATGGAGTCTTTTTAGGTTGCCCAGGCTGATCTTGAACTCCTGGCCTCAAGCAGTCCTCTGCCTTGGTCTCCCAAAGTGCTCGGACTCTATCATCTTTTTAAACTTTGTGGTTTCTGATTGAAACAGATTGGATTGTTCTGGAGAGATCACTGAGGTTTTATAGTTCTTTCTCGATTAAAAATATCAGTGGGCCAGGCATGGTGGCTCACATCTGTGATCCCAGCACTTAGGAAGCCAAGGTGGAAGGCTCACTTGAGCCTAGGAGTTCGAGACCAGCCTGGGCAACATAGGGACACTCCATCTCTACCAAAAATAAATAAATAAATAAATTAGCTGGGAGTGATGGCACATGCCTGTGGTCCCAGCTACTTGAGAGGCTGAGGTGGGAGGATTGCTTTGGCCCAGGAGGTCGAGGCTGCAGGGAGCACTGATCACACCACTGCACTCTATCCTGGGTGGCAGAGAGAGACCATGTCTCAAAAAAAAAACTCAGTGAATTTAGAAAACATCCCTTTTAAAATTTTTTTCTAACTAGATCAATCATCCCTGAGGAGGTACAGTATTTCTCCATAATACCCTGTCCCAGAAGCAAAGGAGTGTTTTAAAAAATATTTTTCTGTGTTTATTTACATTTTGATCAGGCTGTAGAATTATGAAGAGAAAAACCTACGCTGTTTAAAATGAGCATGTCTGCTAGCCTTTCCTTCAATCAGCTGTTAATTGTAAGGACACTGTCTCCTAGACAGGAGTTAGTATGAAACTCTTGACTTAAAACCTTTGAGATGAGACCCATGTTTCCTACTATGGTATCTGAGGTAGTTCAGGATCCTCTCCCTAATTTCCTCACCATTGTCATTCATTGTTTGTCTTTCCTCCTGGCTTACACATATTACCTCCAGTTCTCCTGAATTTTGCATTGTACTGTGCCTGGAGTTCTTCAGATGTGCAATGTGTCTTTTCTCACTGCCTTTGCACCTGCTCTTCTCTTGACCTAGATGTCTCTTTGTTACTCTTAATTGGTCTACTCTGACTTAGCCTTCAAGACTCATCCTAGGAGATAACCTTTTCCAGGAGGTTTTCTGTGATTTCCTAGGTTGGGATTGGGTACCCCATCTCTGGGTTACTCTGATTGTGGTTATCCGTTTATTATTTGTTGGTCTCTTCCACTTGTAGAGGACAGGAGTTGCATCTGATCATCCTTTTATTCTCAGAGCCCATCTTGGGACCTTGGACAGAGTAGGCATCAGTAAGGACATGTCAAGTGAATTCATCATTTCAGACTGGCCTATTAACAGCTGTAATTTCCCAGCCAGTCAGTTACTCCATGTTGCTCTGGGCTGAGTTTTAATAGAGTATCTTCTATCATGGTTGTTGTCCCTTACTCCCTGCTCCTTGTGTTGTCTCTACTTCAGTCCACTCTCATGAAGCTTTCCTCTACTCCTTGCCTATAGCTGGGTCAGCGGAGCTGTGTACACAGTCTGTGAGACTCAGAAAGAACTTGATTTATGACAGATCCCTGGAATCTCATTGGAATGAATGAAGATCACATTGGTAAATGGATAAGCTGGGATCTTATATTGCTTTTCTGACCCTTAGTTTAGAGTTCTTTTTTCTGCTTCCAAGTTTCCTCTGTATTAACCTTTGATCAATTTTAATTTATAGATAATCTAAAACGAATAGTATGAAACCAGATTGTATCAAATGCTTGTGCACTTGATTTTTACAACTGAAATATAAGACTTAATTGTTTGATGGTGGAAAGATTGAGACTTTAAGCAATGTGGGTTTTTAATGACTGCTCTGTTAAGCCCTTAGTAGTTTCTGGCAGGCAATTTTAATTATGACTCCCCAAAATATTTTGCTGATTAGAGTCTTAGTAGCAAGCAAAAAAATCTCTTATGCATATATGTATTCTTTTTTTTTTTTGGGGGGGGGAGGAGGGGAGGAAGGC